>BGNK01003715.1:0-67997 GCA_003297005.1 Symbiodinium sp. clade A Y106 | reverse complement strand
ATCTACCACCACTACTACTACTACTCCTGCTGCTGCCGCTGCCAATCAATGATTGCTCAGCTTTGAAACAACCAACTTGACCCTACATGGTACGAGCTGTTTGCAAGTTAACGGGCCCGACCTGTTTCTCGCGGTAATCAAATTCTATAGGTTTCTGGCGGAGGCTCTAGTGTTGTGCTTATTGAATGAAAGCAAGTATCAGTCGCATGTCAGGGTCTGCGGTAATTTTCGTGTCTGTTTGGGTTCGTGTTTGGTGCGTATCTGGATCGTGTTGGGTTCGTGTCCATTTCGTGTTTGATTCGTGTTCGGATTCGCGTCATATTTCGTATTTGGGATCATATTTGAATCGATCAAATTTGTTTCGTTATTAAATTCATGATTATTTTATATTTAGGATATCATCGATTTCTTATTCCGATTCATGAATATTTCATTTTATGATAGATAGGATTTAAGATCCTATTCTATTTTTCAAAATATTGAGAAATTATAATTTTTATTGATTCTTATAAATTATGAGATTCGTGTCTTCGATGATAAATTGAAAAATTCGTATATCGAATATATAGAAAGACGAATTATAAAATATATTGTTTAATTATGATAATTCTTTTTGAATATTTCAATAAAAAAGGATCTTAAGAACTAACTATTATTTATTCTATATATTTGATAAATCTTATTCATTCAAACCTCGCCATTTGATAATTTGGTGTCTTAAATTGAAAATATTACGATCGAAATAACTCTATATCTATTTTGAATTTTAATTTTTGATCTATATATTGAATATTGTTTCAAGATTTATGAAGAATTATTGATATTCGTCTATATATTATAGTATTTTTTTCAATAATTCTTCTTTTAATTATTGGATTTCAAATAAAGAATGAAATCTAGCTCTTTATTTTAATTGATTATAGCGCTTCTTATAAATATTATCTGCATATCTTTGTATTTGAGGGGTATAAGTGGTCTATATTCGGAAATTAATTTAATATTCAAAATAGATAGGAAATCTAGATGGGGACAGGAATTTATTGATTCTTAAAATTTTGAAAACTATATAAAGAAGAATATTAAAATTTATAAGACATTTTTCTTAATCGTATGATATTGATTATATTTGCAAGATTTTTCTTGCACATATATAATGTGTGAGAATATTGAACATTTATAGATCTATGGAAAATATTATTTATAAAATTTGAATAGTATTATTATATTTCGAATAGACTAATATATATGATATGATTTATTCTATTCATAAATTAGGTATAGGTTAAAGAGAATTCTTGAAATTTTTCTCCAAAAACATATGCAATATCATAAAGAAAAATTCAAAAATTTATTTATTTTCCGACTAATTAGGTTACCTCTATTTTAAATTTGATTATATTTCGGAAGAATCGGATATAACGAATTTCGAAGATAAATCTATTATGATAGAAATTGATATTCTATTGATTGATTGTATGATTAAATAATCCAAAAATATATCGAAATATATTTTCGAGATTAATCGGCCTGATGGCTAATTTAGATTCGAAAATAATAGATTATAATATTCATAATAGAGATGATATTGGGATAAATATCATTCGTATTTAGGTAAAGATCAAAATCTGATATTAGAAATATTGGTAATATATCTAAGAAAATGAGATCTCAAAATATCATAATTCGATCCGATTTATTCATTCTGATATTAGAATTAATATATATATATATATATATATATATATTTCGAATGAATTAAATAAAAGAATATTATCGAAATTAAATAAAATATATTTTTGTTTTGAGTTTTTTTTGAATTTCCAATTGATATATAATTAATTAAAATCTGATTTTAAAAATGATCTTATCTTTATCGATATAGATTTTCTGGAGATGATATTTCAAATATCGATATTTTCGATGAATTGATATCATATCAAGCAATATATCATATTTCCCGTATTTTAGGATCCTAAAATATTAAGATTAAAATAATCAAGAATATATTTCCAAAATATATTTTATATATGAATTCTTTAAATAGTATTTAATCATATCTGAATAATTTAGAGATAATCGGTTTGAATTGCTGAATTCAAGTCGAATTCATATTATTCCGCATGTCAATAGTGTAATTCGAAAAATTTGAATTAAATATGCCTTAAATTATGGAGGCTAATACTCTCGATAAATATATGCTCCCCAGGCAATTAATTAGATCATTATTAGCAATCTAGATGAATTCAGATAGATCTATATATTATCTTAAAATAGAAATTGATATATTCTGAAAAATAAAGAAAATTCGAAAAATCAATATATAAAACGATCTCAGATTGAATTATCATATCTGAATTAAATATATATCAAATATATATAATATAATTTAATATCAGAAATATATATATATATATATTAAATATTCATTCAGAATGATAGACAAATTTTTCAAAATCGCAAAGGAGATTCAATATTGATAAATCATTAGAATTATTTTTCTTATGCTACGTCTCTCTGTCCGCTCTCTTTCTTGCTATCTTCTCATCCCTCCCTTCCTGCGTTCCATCTCTTTCAAATTTTTATATTATATATATACAATATATGCATTCATATTCATATCACGCAATATTCATTTAAATACCACGTATCTCGAAAACTATAAATCATATTAAATGCCGAATCTAGAAGACTCTATGAAATATGACTTATATTTACCAGAAAATTATCGACGCCAATAAATATTTACGAATATCATATCATGAAATATATCTATAAATATATCTTAATTCCCAAGCCTAGAAGGCTCTAAGGGGTACAACGTACGCTGAAACACCCCCCCCAGCAGAAAAATAGAAATATACAAATATATTTATATATATATATATATAATGTTTGGCCCAGATTCGATAATTCGATACATATATATACATATATATTTTTTTTTGAAATCATACCTATAAAAAATTCTAAATTCCATGCAAATTCTAAGATATGATACGAAATTGAAATCTTCCTAATCTAAATGTCGTAAAAATCTCCGAAATATCATAAAGATAATGTATACCATACAAACATATATAACTTCCCTTTTAGTCATATACACACGCACCCATAATTCATAACCTATACAATATATGAAATATATATAATTCACTCCATACATACGAGATAATACATACCACACATACGACACAGACAACTTACACGTCATAGAGAACACATATATCATTCACAACATACACAACACGCAGAATATATATATAATATCATATAATATATATAATGATATAGAATACATATAACATACATTTACATCATTCATAAGACACACAACACACAACACACAATATACAATATATAATATACACTATAGAACCAATATAGCATATATATCACTCCATATACTACAACACACGCACAACCCACAACACCACGCAGAATACAACACGAATCGACACCTCACACACTCCTCTGAAAGGCTCTAGAAAGATGACCCCAGATATATTCCCAAAAAATTATCTAGTCCTTTAAATTTAGATATTCGATTTATGCAATATTATGAGATCTATATATAATAAAAATACTATATAAGAACCTACTGTTTCAGAACCTTAGCCCCTACCCAGGCGGAATTCGCAAGATTCAAATTGCTTCAATATTAAGAACCTTAGGGTACCCTAGTTTTGGGGCCAGGATCTTAATTTTTTGGGTTCATTCCCTCACCAAGAAAATTTAAAATCGAAAATACAATTTCCTAACCTTCCACGTCAACAAACCCTCTGCCCGAGCATAAGGAGCGTATGTTGGCTGGCTAAAGCTAGGTATGCCGCAACGCAATGGTTGCGCACGCGTTCTGGCGGACGTGCCCTCGTCCTTTCCCAACCAAACCGTGGAAATTTAGAATTATCCAGACCAGCCTCCTCCTCGCCTGAGGTCCCTTGGCCCAAGGCTCCAAATTTAGAATTGAAAATTAAATTTTCCAGACCCCCATTTTAGAATCCGAAAATAAAAATCCTGAAAGCCCTCAGTTAAGATATCAATCCCGCTCCTGATAAGAATATGGATAAGAACTTGAGCTTACCATAGTTGCTCGACCGGCAAAATCAAATCTAATAGAAATTCAGAATCTTAGAGTAGCATGTTCTCGCCGAACGGGGATCATATACAAGATTTCACTATAAAAAAGAAGCTTAATTATCTATAAAATATTACTCATCGTTTTTTTAATAGAAGTAAATACGATACCAATATTGAAATAATCGATTTATCAAATAATAATTTTGATATCCTACCGATATTATAGAGTTGAAAATTCTTATAAGAATATATTTCATAGATTAACATTAGCTATAATAATAGAAAAAATCTAGATCTCAAAATCAGAAGGTCTACATCCCAGAAGAAAAACAATAATATATAGAAATATATATATATATAAATTATCTCTTCCGGGCTCCTTCCCCCCATGATACAAAGATATTAGAATATAATCTCTAAATTTAGAATCGTTCTTATAAATCAAACCCACAAATCTCGGAAATAAACGAAATATATGAAATTTCCGAATCTGAAGTTTTGAACTAAGATCAAAAATAGAAAAATGCTATCAATTCGAATATAAATGTACGTTTAATTCTTTATCTCGGTTCTAGATATATTTTATCATTAATTTAATATATATATATAAAATATATATTAATATCAATCGATGAAAAATATTTATTCCATATATATATATATATATATTCAATTCAATATATCTCATTGCAAAAAAAATATATTCGGGAATATTATCTTTAAGAATTCTTTATCGTTCATATATAATTTGGAAGAAATATATATATATATGTTCATACAAGTTTCATGCTCGAAGAGATGCAGCCGCTGGCTAGAGACCCCGCTCTCCTCCCTTTGTTAGTAGGTTTCATATCATGGACCTGGATAGCTTTAGGAAAAATATCAGGGAAGAATTCTTCTAATCTAGTTTATTTTTTCAAGCCCATATTCAGCACAAGGCATTAGATCCAGGAACTTTGGTGGATTCACCAGCTTTGCGGACCTTGTATGTCTTTATGCGCTACAAGCTTGCTCGGGCATACCGATGTTCTGCATGCAAGAGCCGGTGCCTTTTGATTCAGAGTAAGTCTGCTGACGAACTCAAAAAGATATAAGATAAAAATCGGAACCAAGAAGGTGATCACTATCTCGGCGGTTTCTTACCTTCGCCCAAAGAATTAGATACGATTCGTTCATTTCCTCGTATATATGAAAAATAACTACAAAATATCTATTATATCGAGAAAGAATTTCACGCAGGCCATAGAACCCCAAAACCTTATCTCTATAGATAGCAGAAGCAATTGCACTCTGCCATAAAGAAAGTCAATAAAGAGAAAATCAATCGTATGGGCGGCCCTATACACGCATGTACAATGAATAAAATATAAGCAAACTAGGCTACATGTGGGGAAAAAAGTTACAAGAAGTAGCCAGTCCGAACGCAAGAAATCAAGATCAAGAAGAAGATACCTCGTCAGATAAAGTAATAATACGGTGCAAAGCATAACTTGAAAACAAATCTAGTACAAGCTAGGGGGGGGCAAGATTAGAGTTAATTATAAATTCAAACAACCGAAGACTCATAATAAAAATACCAAGCGCGTTACTACTTCCATCTTAGACCAGCCCGAGACTACACTAGCAAAGAAACCCAGAAGAAAGACAAATATTTCGAAAGTACTCTCAGAACATATCATACCTAGAAGCAAAATAATATTAGACGCTTAAATTTCAACAATTCGGACATTAAATTCAACAAACCACTCAAAGAAACAGAAACGTATAGAAAATAAAATCTCCGAATCCATATTACAAAGAAAGACCGGAGATACCATACAAGTAGACATACCAACAATATATAAATATTATCCAACCTAACTAGAGAGCAGATTTAACAACCAATTTCATTCATATAATATAAGACCCGACATATACAAAAAATATATCTATATCCTAGAAATTATTTAATATTGAAATTCTTAAACCCTACTACAACGTATATATTCATTTATAAATATAACAATTCTTAATATTGAAAATTCATATATCATAGAATAATAAATTGAAATAATATGAAATTTGCAGATATAATTGTTTTCATCGTAATAATAATAGTAGATATAAAAGAAATATAGTGATTATAGTGCGATAATAATATCCCAACAATATGAGAACGATATATTAAAGTAGTATGCTTAGAATATAATTATAGAATATTATAATAGTAGTGTGGAACCACGGTAAGAAATAATCTATAATTGAATAAATATCATAATCAACTATCAAATATATAGAGAACGTATAAAATATAAAATGCCTCAATATATCAATATATATAATCATACGAAATATTGAAATTAAATTATAAGGAAAAATGATAGCTTGCAGCAGCCCAGTGGATTCCCAGAGTTGGCTCTTTCGATATCCATGTTTTCGCTCATCTCGCTTGTGAAACTTTGTGATTTCCTTCCAAAAGCTTTCTCGCAGGCGACGTTCATCCATTTCGGGCTCCTTCTCGAAATCCAATGTGACGTGGTCCGGCGCGGACACTTCTCTGCAGCGCAGTGGTTTGAACCACTCGCTATGCAAGGCTTCTGCCGCAGACATGCGGCCAGAAGGGTTGAACGGCAACATTCTCCTGAGAAGGTGCATGGCTTTGGAATGAACTCCGGGAAAGTGCAAGCCCTTGCATTCGCGCGCTGCGAAGGAACGAATGTACCTCTTGGCAGCTTCCCTTTCTAGTTGGTCAATGCCAATCGGATCCGGCGTTCCCAAAACATTGAAGATCATGTTGAGCTGATCGTGTTCTGGCACGTCGTGTGGGATTGAAAACTCGTCTCGCTGATCTGGAGACAAAGGGAAACATGAGGATCCGGGGAACAGTGGTCCACGATCCTCGATTCGCGTGCCCTGCCGCATACCCAAAAGCCCGGCAAAGATGCAGCCCACTGACCACCATATCCACACATTGACGCACACCCTCATGTTGCCGTATGAACTGAATAGGGCAGGGTCTTCAGCTGCTGGGCAGCCCGCAAAGCACATTGGCCATGGCATTGGCACCATGAAGCATCACAGGCAAGGCGCCGATCGCCGAAACTCTCTGGGCTTGGTTCCTAAGATACACCAAGCTGGCTCCTGCTGCTAGCCGGCCACAGCAGCCTATTCCATAACCCCTAAACCAGCCAGAAAGAAGTGCGTGCAGGATCTTGTCCGTAGCAGTACGAAGCGAGACTTTGCCTAAGACCAGACTCTTCTCGGTAAGTCTTTGCTAACCCATCAAGCGCCCTTTGAGACCCTCATACAAAACCGTCTACTACTTACTTAGACCGCCAGGGCTTGTCATGCATGTCCCGCAACGCAGCCTGCGCAGAGCGAACCTGCTGCTGCAAGGCCCTGATGGGCGCAGGGTTCCCAAGACTCCACCCTAAAGCCTAAACCCCTATGGTTTAGGAGCGTGGTTAATGAGAGTAGGTCTATTTTCATGTCAATGGCCTCTGTGTAATTCGCTTCGAGTAGGATGAGCTCGGGGGCGCACCAAAACCTCGTCACCACATGGTCTGTGAGGTCTCTCCTCAATCGCTTCGGGTCTGCACGGTCGGGCTCGCCATCGAAAGCCCGACTGAGGCCGAAGTCGCAAATCTTGATCGACCAGTTTTTGCGGGCATCTCTCGCGCTTTGGTTCAAAAGGCAGTTGGCTGGCTTGAGATCGCGGTGCCAGATTCCTGCCCAATGCAGGTATTTAAGCCCACACAACAGAGTGTGCAGTAGTTTCTTGATGCGGTTTGGCGCCAGCATCACCTCCGCATGGAAGAGCTTGTCGAGGTCGGAGTCGCAAGCTTCCATCACCATGTAGATATCATCGAACGTGTCAATACAGTTGGGAGCGACGACGTCGTGGATCTTCACAATGTTCTCATGCTTCACGGTTGAAAGGATTGCGATCTCACGGAGGGCCCTTTTGCAGTCGGCAGGGATCCAAGTGAAAATTTGCGACATCCTCTTGATTGCCACATGTGCCGGCTGCTTCTTGCTGATCAAAACCCCTTTACGAACACTACCGTATGCTCCGGTGCCGAGGAACTCGCCAACCCTGTACCCTGGGATCTGCCAAGGCAGCTGCTTATTCTCCTGCTCTGAGTCTTCGCTTCGAATGAGGGCCGCATTCGCAGCTCATGACGCTTCAGTCCCAGCTTGACGTACAGGGCGTTGATCTTGTCCTCATGTCGCCTCATTTCCTCGATGAGACGGTTTTGCATCTCCGACATATGCTTCAACAAGGAGTCGTGGAAATCTTTCGTTGTCCTAGCCGTCTCATGCATTTGCTCTGTGCTTGTCGAAGGTTTCTGGTGGGAATCCTGCAGGGATGATTCGTTCTGCTTGGGCCTTTTGAGACCGATCAAATCCACTGGGATTCGGCCGCCCCAAAAGCGAACTCTTCCGAGCCGGGTTTTGAGCAGCAGCGGCACGACCAGCGCTTCGAAGTCCTGCGGGTAGAGCTGCAAAATGACACGTCTGGACTACACCTTCCGCTTCCAGCGACTGAAAAGTTCGCCGAATCATCTCTTCACGCACATCACGCCCAATTTCCTCAATAAGATCCTTTACCAGCGCTGGCTCCAGGGGTGCCGTGCACTGCGCCTCGCGCGCCTTCTCTTCATCTGAGTTGCTGCATCTTTGCCACGTGGCGCCGTTGGGCTTCCTCCTTCGGCTGCTGCGACTTCGGCTTCTCGGTCGGCGCTTGGGACTTCGGTCGCGTGGGACCATTGTCACAGGTTCGAGCATGCCAGACCGGCTTTTCCCAACTGCAGAAGGGTGGTTGGACTTGGATTAAGCCCTAAACTAAAAGTCTAAAAGCCTAAGCTGAAATTTTTCACCGGCTCAGCTTCCAGCTTCTGCCGAGCTTTCGCGTCCTGCACAGTGGATCCAGGAGCCAAAATTCTACAGAGCTGCATTTTGTGGGGGAACCGACGAGCTTCAAAGGAATGGCCGAGTTCAGGCCATTTGCTTTCCGCCCCAGGTCTTACATGATACGGCTTTCAACCGAGCTCGGGGCGACTTGTAACTTATGGCCAGCTTCTCTTCCGTTTCTACGCGTGACAAGCTCCAGATACATACGTTGACCACAAGTTTTGTTGGCTTCAAGGTGGGCCTTGAACACACCTCAAGCCCACGCCCTGCACACACAAATGCTACTCAAGCCTCACCCTAAACCCTAAACCCTCAAGCTCTGAGCACAATCCAACACTGTGCTCACACGAAAGCTGACAACGCCGACATCAATTCCAGGAAGAGGCTCCTTCTTCAGGGCTCAAAGAGCACGTCTTTGGAGCCCATGGCCACGGCAGTGGTAACAGGCTCCGGTATTTAGGGCTTAAGCTATCTCCTCTTCAAGGCTGGGTGTTTGGGGTTGAGGATTCGCAGGCTGAGGGTCGAAGTTTCCGTCTGGGACTTGACAATGGGAAGCTGCGAAGTACCCAAACTGGGTGCATGTGTCGCTGTAGCCATGTGCGGTAGGTCTGCGACGATTTGCAAGCTTTAGGACGCTGCAAGGCGGCAACAAACACGAAGACAGATCACATGTTACAAGCCTCGCTGCTCCAATGATACTCCTGACCTCGAGAACTCGTTTTCAAGCCAAGCACAAAGCGATCCAAACCTCCTGTCGGGTCAAAGCCTGCACCGAAATCGGAAATTCCCCATGTTGCTGACCTCAACCCTCCACGACACCAAGTCATGTCAGAGATGCGCAGAGAACTCGACTCACAGACTACGTATGTAGAGTGCTGCAAAACGGCAGGCGGCACTGACAACACAGTGGGGGCAATCCCAAACCCTGCTGAGCTGATTTCTCGCGATGCGGACGTGTCTATGGCATGGCAGGCCCAGGAATTGACAGTCTTCCAAAGTTCCCTGGGCTTTGAGGACATACGGTCGGGTGGAAAGAGGTCAGCTAGGTTTGACATGCCGGCTATGGCGCCTCTCTTTTCAATCCCTGAGGCATCTTCGCCACCCCATGCAGAGTGATGTCTCAGCTGCATAGAGCTTCTGCTGCTTGCTGCACAAGGCCTTACTCAATGCCTCATCACAGTGCACGCTAGCCGCTAGCTGAATCAGTCCATACGAAATGAAGAAAACATTACCATTGCATCATTGCGCTGGGCTGGGCCTGACTTGGGCAGTACGCTGTGAGGATGCCTATCAGCTTTAATTAACAGTAATGTCTTCAAAGGCCCGAAGGTATTAAACCAAATCTTGGTTGCAGGGTTTCGGTGGGCTATTCTGAGGCTTTTCCGCTATCTTTTTCCGTGGTGGATAATCCCTTTGACCTTATCCTGTCTCAGCACAACCTTTGAGCTTTAACTTCATCCATCTTCATCCTAAAGTGCTCTTGGAGCTCACTGGCCGTCACCTCCCACCTCCTCCGGAGTGCGCGTCACGAGAGACAGCGCATGAATTCGAGACCTGTTGTCAACGCATCCGAACGGTTCAGGGTTTAGAGGTTAGGGTGCTTGTGAAGCATGAGCTGGCTGGCCAACGCTGAAACCGGTCTCTAGGGAAGCGCTCTTAATCAGGGATGCACAGGATCGCACCCTGCTGCCCCAGCACTAGGACTAAGTGCAGGGTACCACGTGACAAGACCATGTGGGAGTCTCAGAACTTGAGGTGCCCCAACATAGACCTAAAACAGGAGGAGCCCAAGTAATCAAAACCGACAGTGAGGGACCCGTATCGACAAGAAACCCCAGGTTTTGCTATACTCTCGCCCCAACTACGGACATCGAAGGTCATGGCATCTCCTGTTAGTATCCATGCAACAACCGTGCACTCGCAACCCCAGACTCCCTAGACCCCGAAACCCTAAACCCCTCAACATCAAATCCTAAATCTTCCTCTGAACCACCCTAAACCCTAAACCCTCAAAGCCTAAGTGGGCGTCAAGTCGGGATATGAGTAGCCGGCATGACCCCGGAGAGGGACTCGTAGACCTTCTGCTGTCTTTGTACCTCGGTGGGGCCGAAGCTACCATTAACCCTACAGAAGAAGCTAGAAAGTCGGAACATCATTAGCCTCATGCCCTTAAAGTAAAGTAACGGGAATCCCAGCATGAATCATCCTAAATCGATGTTCCAACTTTCTGGGGTTCACTATAAAAAGGTTTAGGGCTTAGGGCTTAAACTCTAAATCATTAAGTGGCTCTATGACATTTTTGCAGAGAAGCTCCCTGGGTTTGGGCCGGACTTAGGGGTCATGATCTGGGAAAGTCTCCCCCATAACAATACCTAGGACCCTTTCGGGAAACCGAGGATGTGAACTCTGCTCATTTAGTCTGCATTGGCACCATGTACTTTAAAGCCTAGTAGTTTGTAGGGCTACGGCTCATGGTTCAGGGTCAAGGATAGACATCTTCGGCCCAATAGCGATTGGGAATTGCCGCCGAATCTGAGTTCGACGGCGTGGGGTTTAGGGTTAATTAAGGTAAGCCCTCATTCAAATTCCTAAACCTTAAGCCCTAAACCCCGAAACCTAACCCTGAACGAAGAGTTGAGGGCTTAGATGGGTTTAGGGTCTTTGCTCGGAGCCCGGCAGGGGTCAAGCCCGCGAACTCAGGCGCTACGATCTCCACCTGAACGGCAGGGGCCCTTTTGAAGCAAGGGTTGGGGTTTAGGGTTTAGGGTTATAGGGTTCTGGCTCCACTGGCTCAGGGGTTTAGGGCTCAGGGTTCGAGTTTCCGGGCCTGCGCAACTGCGCAAAGCTTGGCATGCCTGGTTCTCCAGTGCTGCCGAAGGCTTGGGATGGTTTCATGCAGGAAGGCCATGCTTGCGGCCTAGTGCAGACCAATGCTGCCTCAATGACTTTAGGTTTTTGCTTGTTGCTTGGGTTGTCAAGCTCAGAGCCATATTGTTGTGTATTTGTTGCGCCTCTGGCCGTATCAGGGGCGTGATTGGGGTGAGGCGGGTTTGGCATGGTTTGGTGTTTGCTTTGTCGTTCTGTTCGTGTGTAGCTGCTTTTTTTGCTGGATGTGTTTGTGCTAATGCTCCTTTCGTTTTTCTCGATTTCGGATTCGGCAGCAGCACCCGGATCTGCGTGGGACGCAACATGGCCTAGAAAGTCCGTCATACCGCGCGAAGAAGACGAACCTGCATAGATTCTGTTGATCCACCCCGCACCCCAAACCCCATCCCTAAATCAAGAACCCTGAACCCTAGCTCAGATAAATCGCAAACGCTGTGGCCCTAATTTAGGGGCCTGAATAATCACAAGTAGTATTCCTAAGGGTTCCTTCTTGCACTTGTACTCTATTCGGCAAAACCCTAGTCGAATTATGAAGGCCCCCTAAACGCGTATAGTAACCCCTATATATGACCCTTTAAAGGATCCCTTCTAAACCCTGTAATAGATCCCTTAAAGGATCCCTTTAATCCCCGACTATATATCCCTTAAAGGACCCCTTCTAAACCCCATTATAGATCCCTTTAAACGAAGCCCTAGAAGGCACCGGTATTCGCCCAGAAAACCCTGAACTCATCTTTGGGTCTCTCGCCGAAAAGTGGGACTCGCCAGTTAAACCTCAAGCGTCGCTTTTAGGTTTAGAGGTTCAGGGGCTTGGGGATTTAGGGTTTAGGGCTTAGGGTTTAGAGGTTCAGGGGTTTAGGGAAGTTTTCCGGTTGTGGCTTGAGTCTCTCGGCTCTAATTCACCAGGCAAACCTCAAAGGGGCTCAGAGTTTAGGGTTTAGGGGTTTGGGGTCAGGGGTTCCGGGGTCAAGAGTTAGGTCGGACTTCATTTTCGGGTGTGGAGCTTTGGGTGGGTTCCGGCTTTAGCTCGGAGATTAGGGAGTACCCTAATATAGTACCCTATATAGTAGGATCCCTGGTATAAGGACACCAAAATAAGGTACCCCCCCCAATTTCCGGAAACTCCCATTTGGGTTTAAAACTCCCAATAAGGCTTATCGAATTCGTATGGGCTGCCGGGATTGCCGGTCTTGGATTTGTTTGAGGGTGAACGACCCTCAGCACCAGATTCAGTAGAAACCCGGCTCGGGTGCCCTTCACCCCAAACCCGGCGCGTGTGCGCACATCGGAAGATTTGGGTCTCACTCTTCTTGAACATTGCAGTAGAGGCCCAAAAGTTGGAAACCCAATAGCCTCAGTCCTTAAGAGTAATGTATAAGGAATCCCAGCACTATTTGGCCTTAATCCGGTTTCCAACTTTATGGGGTTTACTGTAATTGCACTATTTCGGTACCGATTCGGCGCTTTGTATGTGCATCTGCATCCCGAATGACTGCGTCAATGGACTGTGCCCTTCGGTTTAGGGCTTCTGGCTTTGGGGCAAGGATTTAAGTTACCCTAATAAGGAACCATATTATCTACTATAGACCTCTATTATGGTAACTTAACTTAAAGTCCTTAGCAAGAGCCCAGATTCTTATGAGCCAGTTTAAGGCGAACTTAAGGGCGGCCAAGCAAACGGAACACCCCCAAAAGCTGCAAGCCGCAACCTTAACCCGCCCGCAATCCTACGGCTTATCTCAAACTCCATGATCCATGGGAACCTGACGCCCTAAACCCGCAGTCTTCATCCCTATATTGAACCCTAAACACTACACCCGAGATGCTAAGCGCAAAGCCATAAACCCAAAGCCCCTCAAGTACCAATATAGAACCCTGACAGGCAACCTTAAACGAAGCTAGACTCAACCTTTCTGTTCTCTGCTTGCAAAACCCGGAACCCATCTCCAGCGCGCCGGCATCACCCTCGTGCGCTGCCTCTTGTCACGGCCGTTTAGGGTTGAGAGGGTTTGGGGTTCAGGATTTGGGGCTCGGGGGACTTGTGACAGGATCCTTTGACTTAGTAACTAGAGATTTCAACCAGGCCAAGACAGGTGATCTTAAGCGTGGGGTGGCCTTGTGCGGGACGTTCAAGGATTTTCGGAACAGTGATCGTGAAAGCTCTTCGAGCTTGTGTAGACCATAGTAAGCGACACGGGCTCTACATGACGGTTTGTGGCCTATAATTTTTCAAAGCCAACCATCCTCATATGCGAACCACAAACTCCCCAGTTTTCGAGACAGACTTCCGTCAACGGCCCGTCAACCTCACCGGCTCCTCCACTCACGGCTCTTCCAGGCTTAGGGGTAGGCCGTTGGGGTTTGCGACTCAGGTCTCGGGATGCTATAGGGGCCTTAATACTTAGAATAATAGGGTTTTGGGGCCCATTATACTATATTCATATTCAGGAACCCCCAAAATGGTATTATTGGTAAGTATTTAGGCCCCTTTTCTTAGGGTCTTTGGGGTTTACAGTTCGGGTCTGGGGATAGCAGCTTCGGGGAGTGCGAGCTGTCCCTTCTGCTTGTTTGCTGGCCCAAGATCTATAAGAGCGGTGAGTAGAGCACTGCAATAGTCGCTTAGCAACCTATACAAGACAAAGCCACGAACACCCGATGCCGCACAAGCTGGAATTGATGATTCGGCTTCCCGAAAATATCATAAACCAATCTAGAACCCCATAGAAGCCGTATATACACGGATAGCAACACTAAACAAGCCTCTAAATGGGGAGTCTTAGTGAAACCCCAAGAGAGCGCAGCTGTAGGTGGCCAGACGGACTCGTCCACGACTTTCAGTCCAACCAAGGTAAAGCTGGTGTCCTCGGACCGGACCAGGGTCGGGGCTCTGGGAGCTTAGGCTTTAGGATGCTTCAGGGCTTAAGGGTTCTACGGCTTGGGGAGTTTAGGGCGGTTTAGGGTTTAGGGAGTTTAGAGTTTGGGAGATTTAAAATCAAGGTTTGAGGTCTGCGACCCTCGGACGAAAGGTCCGAACCAAAGTTGTTAGACTGGAATTAGAACTTGAAGGATCCGACACATCGGAGGGAGCGGTTGTAAACTCCAGATCCTTGTCGTGCGAGGTCGGACGCTTTTTGGCTTAGGATTCAGGCTCAGAATCTCGAATGGGTTAGCTGGTTCAGGATTTAGGGTCTAGCTTCAGGATGCAGGGTTGCAGACCGGTATGTAACACATACTAAAGGGGCCTTAGGAACAGGGTTTTGGGCCTATTATACTATTATACTATAACTATAATAAGAACCCCCCCCAAAAAATAGTACTGGTAATTAAAGGCCCCTATAGTACTTAAAAGCGGCTCTGCTACGGCAAGAAACGCACAAAGCCAAGTCTCCAAAGCTTTGCAAAGCGCGGTAGCCGTGGGCCTGCATTGACGTCTGCTTCTTGTGCCATGCATGGTGGTTTTTTGCTGATGATGCTGGTGGTGCCGGTGATGGTGATGATGATGATGATGCTGGTGAGAACAATGAAACCACCTAACTCTGTGCTTCAGCCGGCCACACTGAAGAAAGGATATGAGGGGGCCTTAATGGGTAGAAGGCTATAAGGGGATATCAATGCTACGGGTAAGTAGTTACTCCGACCCTTATATTAGCCCACACGAGGCTTCCATGTCACAACGAACCAAAGTTCTGCATGCCACTCGAATCCAGGCAACCTCAACCTCGAACGGACTTCGGATGCAGGAGTTCAGGGAATGGATGTGGTTCAGCCTGCGAAACTATAACCTAAAGGCCTGAGGTTCCGGCGTTTCCTAGGATTTCAAGTCTAGGCCTAAATCGTATCCCAAAACTCGACGCAAGTCACAGACTTGACAGCTTAACCCCCTTAACGAAACCCTTAACGGTTCCCATTGGGTGGGGGCGGCAGCTCAAGTGCAGGACAGAGGCTGTCCACATGTGTCATCAATCCCTGTTTTTGCACAAGCTGTCGATGCATGAGGGGAAGAATGATTAGTAAACTTCCCCCCCCCAAAAAAACATGCTAACGCTTTTTGACGTTGAGAGGATTGAGGGTTGGGTATACGGGTGTTGCAGCTCACCGCCTGTTTGTGTCGTCAATGAGCTTGATGTCACCTGGCCGTTACGGGCACGGCAACAACGCAAAGGATAGGTGGAAGTTCAAGGAAAAGAAACCGAAACCCTCTGCGAAACTTTAAAGTTCTAACCCCGAACGCTAAAACCAAACTCCTACAACGCGCCCTGGACGCAAAAGTTCGATCCTAGTCATGCAGTTCGAGTAGTAGGCATGCGCGGTCAAATGCCAAAGAAGGACTTTCACCTAGCTTGAGACTGCCCCCTGATTGCCAGTTGGCTAAAAAAGCTTGATCTAATTTTTGCCACTGCCTTTATTGCTTGTTCCCGGAATTGTTGACATCAATACCTGCTAGTCTGCCAGTGATGTCATCTCTGCCCTTGCCAACAGTAGAGCTCACTGCTAAGCCTCTTATCCAAAGCTTGACTTTGCGACTCTACAGTCTAAAGCTATGCAACCTGCGAATTTAAGTCAGAATAGTCTGTTACCGATCTTCTAGCCACTTTGCCACGGAGTCAAACCCATCACTGCCCATCACTCCACCTGAAGGATCATGGGACCTAGAAGCACCAAACTATGGATGAGAAGTCATCGTATCTATATATAATTACTTTACTGATAACTGTAGCTACGAAGTCCAATGATCCTTTGAGACCATGCCTGGCTCGACTTTGGAGGTCTTTTGTCTTGGAAGGGATTGGGAGGTTTGTTTTTGAGGGTGCAAGAAGATCGACAGCAGTTTTAGTTTCACCACTTCATTTTCTCCCAGATAGTCAGGAAAAATGTGCCGAATTCTCAGATCTATCCACACTTTCCTTTATTCACAGAGCCGTAAACCCCATGTTTTTAGCGCTGATCGTTGCCGAATCTTCTGGCCACAACTTATGGAAAATTGCTCTCCTTGCAAGAATTTGGGGCTGAGGTTTAGAAGTCTTCCCAACATACTGTGACCAAGAGTTTCTCTGATAGCTCTTAGCACGCACACATCACTGGCCAATTTGGTGCAGTCGGTGCCTCGTAAACCCAGGGCACATACACCCAAACTAACCACCAGCGCTACAGCCGCCGCTGACCTGAGCCCTAAACTGCTAACCCTAAACCCCTAGAAGCCACACACACACACCCATCCGAAATCAGCAAAAAAAACAATCCCTCAACCCCTGTCTTCAAGGAACCCTTATAGGGCATCCTGTGCCTCTGGTGTACTGCGTGGCATCAGCACCGGACTCGCCGGACCCAGCACCTCAGCAACCCCCAAAGTGGCAGCATTCATGGCTCAAGGGAGTGCCTACATAAAAGGGTTTATAGGGCATAGGGTTCAGGGGAGTACCTACTACATGGGTTTAGGGTTTCGGATCATGAGGAATTGAATAGTATTGCTTTCGTAGCTCTTCAGGCTTCCGTATTCAATGCTGAAAGGGTGGTGGGGCTTTGTAATTTAGGGTTTTGGGTTTAGTAGCTAGGGTTACGAATACGGTGGGGTCCTAGGGCTTAGGGTTCCATGACATGCTCGCAACATGATGGTAATAGTAATAGTACATATAGTAATCCTGCAATAACATGATAGCAGACTTGTAGTAATATTACGGTAACATTTGGTCGTAGCATGATAGTAAGATTCTAGTAAGATTCTCCTGTTGTAATCTTCAAAAGCAAGATCACGGACCGCGAGGATTTGGTCTTCAAAACGCTTTTGAAGCTAGGGTTTAGGGGTTTAGGTGTTTGGGGGTTTGGGGCTTAGGGGTTTAAGGGCTGAGGGGTTTAGGTGTTTCGGGCTTAGGGGTTTAGGGTTTAAGAGGGGGTTTCGGTGGTTTTCGCCTTCTCCAACTGCAGACTCTCACGCCCACCGACAGAAGACCGGAAGGATCAGGTGACAGGTTCAGGGTTTTAGGATTTAGGGCTTCGTGTTTGAAGACTCCCAGCCCTCAGCGAGGAAGTTCACAAGGGTCTCAGTCTACCATGGCTAGATAAGGCGTGCGCATGAATGACGTGTCTAACTATAGTGAGCTCCTCGATATCAACCGACATCACCGGTTCCGATCCGTGTGATTGCTACTTCCTCAGTGGTCCTCCGAAAAGCAGTGCAGACCCTGGCACAATGGAAAAGGCCCCGCTTGAGCCCGGCACTATCACCAGCTCCCTCGTTGGCCATGACCAAGATCTGCGACCGGACAGCACCCTTTTTATAGGACTAAACATGTAAAGGCTGTTGCCAAATCTTGAGCTGAACCTGAGCCTTCACCCCCTAGATTTCCGCGGCCTCCAACAGACTCAATACAGAACACAGCCATAGCAAGTTCGAAAGCCGGATGCAAGCCTTCAAAGACGAATCATCTTAATCTCGAAACCTTACGAGAATACTCAGGGCTGACTTGGAGGTTCGTGGGTAGTTATAGGTGGAGTAAGAAGCAGGGTACCCATATTAGCGGACTTATAGCCGCACTTATAACTACCCATGAAACTACAAGCATACCACCATAACGCGGCTAAAGGATACTTGCTCTGCTACTAACTACTGACTCTTGCTCCGTGGCTGAGTTCCAGACGTGCAGTCATGGGTCGAAGTGTTTCATTTCCAAAGGCTTTGGGCTCAGGGTTCAGGGTTTGCTGTTCCGTGTTCAGGGTTTCGGGCCGGATAGCTCAGCGAGTTGCCCAATCTGGGAAGAGGGGAGGAAGTGAGTGGGGAAAGGAGAAAAATGTCACCAGCAAACCACAGCTATACCATGTCCTGCTCGAGTTCGCCCTTCTGGTACATCTCCATGACGATGTCTGCTCCTGAAAGAAAACAAGCTAGAACTTACCGTCTGAAGGGAAGGAGAGCCACTTTGGATTTGAGATTATCTTGTACTATGTGGTGGTGAGACTTCTACTTTTGTACTGCAGCATCATGCCCTTCTTTGGAGCATCTCATGCATGGGACTCTGCCAACAGCTTAGGGGTGTTGCTCAAAGAGAGTGTCCGACAGAAGGTCTCAGCCACACCTGCCTGAGCCTCACATGCTTCCGCAGCTGCGCCTGCGGACTTTGGAAGCAAACACCGTGCTGGGTCGCCATGTTTGCCAAGATGGCCAGCTCCGGCCAGGGACACTGATCCAGATATCTTTCGTCATGGAAGACAACCAGCTTCTTGAGAGATGGGCAGGTCGAGATCAAGTGGCCCAGACCCTCACTCACGGCGATGCGGGCCTCACTTTGGAGGCCGGAGATATAAAGACCACAGAAACTCCATGTGAAGAGCTGCAACGTTGAAGTTGCGAGGATTGTAAGGAACTCTCGAAGATCAGGGGGCTCGAGACCTTCAGCTGGAGATAGAAGAGTCAGGCCTTTGACCTGGCTGGCTCTTGAGGATCCCAGGAAAGCTAGACTTTAGGGTTTAGGAATGATGAGTGCCTTACTTCTGAGGTGTTGTGGCAAGGCTACTTCCACAGCACTGTTCTAAACCGAACCTGGTTCTGGCAGACGGATGTCGCTAGCATCGACAAGCTTCGCCCATCCAGCGGAACTGCCAGTGAGAGCAGGCGGCACTTGAAGGGCCATGTCACTGCTGAAAGCCTCTCGGATAAGTACCTCAGCCCAAGGATTCTTTAGGGTTTCGGGCGGTTTAGGGCGTGGGGATCGCTGCTTCAGGGAAGAGACCCTATGAAAGAAGCAACAACCTCGTGCTGCGAGCATACCTAGGCGCCTGTCTCCGGCTAAGCTGAGCTGGCGCAGGGGGAAGACATCGATACATCTCTGCAACGCAGCTACAAAGCCTGGCCGCGCAGCTTCCCGGGAGCTCAAGCACAAGCCTCGGTGCAGAGTGGCACTTTCAAACGGGTTAACAAAGTGTTCCTTCAAAGCGTTACTATAAGGGGTTCCTTCGAAGGGTTGCTAAAAGGTTACTATAAGGGCTTAGCCTGCGTGTGAAGCTGCCAGAACCCTTCAAAGCAACCGACACAGCAATGTAGGTACCTGGTTAAGAAACACCTGTTGAATAACCCAAAATAGCAAATAGGATTCATACTCAGGACCTGATAAAACCCCGAAGGCTTCATAGGTTTCTTAATCAGGCTCGTATATTATATGTTGCTGCAAAGCAATAATTCAGGGCCCCGAAACAAAGCGTGTGCAGTGATGGGAGGGACACGGAGCATGCAGCCAGGGCTGTCAGCGTCTGAGACTCCGGATCAATATCGCTACCATCAAAAGCCGGCCTCAGATAGGCGGGCTTCCCTTGCTAGACTCTAGGATTTTTGGAATTGCTCACGATGAGGTAGTAGTCTTAATCATCCTAAGGTCCTAGTAATCAAAGAACAGTAACAAAACACCTAGTAATCAGAACAGTAAGAAGAAGAACAAAACTAAGAAGAACAACACTAAAATCATTACGAAAAAGAAGATTGCTTTTACTAATTTTAAGCAGGTGCCTGACTGCAAGATGGAGGATGCAGAGACCTCGGAAGGCAGGCAGAGCCTGCACAACCTCGAAGGCTGCGCACATTGCCTGTGCTTAAGAAGTTGAAATGCTTGTTCCTTCTCAGGCTTTAGGGTGTGGAGGTTTAGTTTCGGGTTTAGGGTCGGGGTCGAGAGAGTTTCAGGAGCATTCTATGCTGAATTTCAATGTCATTCTCAAGAACAGCATAGTTGCCACGTCTTCAAAGTCCGCATCCTGCAGGGAAAGCTCCTCCAGGGAGGGGCAGCGACGTAAACTTCTCAACAAAGGTACCAGCTGGAGTCTGTTTCGCAATCCGATGATGGCTACCCGTCTGAGCTTCGGGAAGGCCCCCAAGAGCCAGCCCAAACATACGCTGAAATGCTCATGGCTCGTAGGCTCATCCGTTTCCCGCAGATGGATTTCCTCGTTGCCCCAGACGTTGTCACATCCATTATTCCAAAGCTCAAACTCAATCAATTCTGCCTTCTCAATGGCAGGCAGTGCGTGGATCACACGCATGTCTGCATGCGAAGCTGCATAATTCAGAATCAGGTAAGGGACCTTCAGCAATCCATCCTTCGAAACACACCATGTGCGCACACGATGGCTCAGGATGCTGGCAGCGGCAATTGTGAAAGGGTCAAGCATGGAAAGCATCCTGCATTCTTGTATAGGGCGCGTAATCCAGCTTGCTAAGATAAGGCCAGATTTGTTTTTACTTTATGTCCCTAGACAAAGGACCCTAAACTCTAAACCCTAAATCCCTAGACCCCGAATCCCTAAACCCCACAGAAACAGCTTAGGGTTTACGGTTTAGGGTCTCACTCAAAAGAGCCCAGGATCTGCTTCCAGATGTACTTGCGCTCCACAGTCGCATGTTTCGGTCCGGTCTGCTGCAATGCTTCCAGCGACATCCGGTCCGGGTTTATTTCGCGTTTAGGGTTCAAGGTTTGGGCTTTAGGGTTTCACGCCCTACCATGGTCCGATGATTTGTAGGGTGTAGCCTGTGAAATGACAATTTAATCGGCCATAGCTATTGGTCGTAAGGTCAGAATTTCAGATGTGTGTGTGGCCTGAGTAAGTGCAAGAAGGAGTTGGCGGGAGCATACACTTAAGATATAAATTTTAACAAGAACCCTGTAATACTGGTAAGTATACACGCCCCTACATTACAGGGGTGCAGAGATAGTTCAAGGTTTCGGATCTGCCCCGTGGGATTCAGCTGCAGGCTGGTCTGAATGCACGTACCCGGTCCCTAAAAAAGGCCTTGGTCCTTGGGGATTCGGGGTTATGTGAGGGTTTAAGGCTTAGGGTTTAGGGTTCAGGGTTTATGGTTCAGGGCTTGGGGCGTTGGCGGGGTGTAGTTGCCCCAGTCAGGGGAACGGCGCTGTCCGGTGCCCGTGGGGTTTAAGCAGTTGCGGAAAAAAACCATCGGGGTTAAGATTTCGTGAAGAAAAGCTCCATGTAAGCTGTTTCTCTTTACTTCACCCAAGAGCTTGCAGGATCATTAGACTTAGTAACTAGAATTTTAAATTAAGGTAACTATTTATACGTCTAGACCCAATTAGGGTACTCGCAGGCGTACTTGCTAAGGCGAGGCCTGTTGACGAGTAACGGCTGCAAATCCCAGCCGAAGTAGTCGGATCAACAGTTCAAGGTTTATAGAAATTGTTAAGGGTTTGGGTGCCAAAAACGTTTTGGCCGAAACGTTTTGACCGAAACGTTTTTTTGCGAACCGTGTTTTGGGAATGGGGTGGGCTGGGTTGGGGCTGGGCTGGGCTGGGGCTGGCTGGGCTGGTTGCCGGCATTCTACGTTTCAGTTCTATTTATTTCTTTCTCGAGNGTTGGGGCTGGGCTGGGCTGGGGCTGGCTGGGCTGGGCGGCTGGGCTGGTGGGCTGGGCTGGGCCTGGGCTGGGCTGGGGCTGGCTGGGCTGGTTGCCGGCATTCTACGTTTCAGTTCTATTTATTTCTTTCTCGAGGGTTTAGGGTTTAGGGTTCGGGTTTAGGGTTTAGGGTTTAGGGTTCGGGTTTAGGGTTTAGGGTTTAGGATTTAGGGTTTAGGGTTCGGGTTTAGGGTATAGGAAGGATCAGGGGGCTTTCCTTGAAAGGTTCTAGCGTTCCTATAAGGCTTTATGCAAGTTTAGCGGCGACTCCCAACTTTTCCTCAAAGAACAGGGGAACCATTGAAACATCTCTGAGCTGTACCCTAAACCTCAAACTCTATGAGGCTCCTTCCCGCTGCCACTCAAGCCGGGGGGGGGGAGAATCGGCGAACTCTTGTCCGAAGTGTCCGTAATAAACCTTAAACTCTATGCCCGATGTAGTTTTCAAACCTCAACTTCCCTCCAAAGGCGGGACTCGATCTCTGCCAGATACTGTAGTGGGAGCATGGCCGCCTCCCAAGAACTCCAAACCTCCCCCACCATCCTAACGCCCGAATCTGTGATCCACACGTGTAACCTTAGTTGCTGAGTTCATAAGCCCCAAAAAGTATACACTTTCAGTTTTAGAGTAGGTAATGTTATCCCAAAAAGTGTTAAGTGTATCCACTCAGCTACTAAGTAACTACCTTACCAAACCCCCTCAACCCCCGAAAGCCGCTTAGAACCGACCCCTGAAACCCCCCTCCTCCGACCAACTGCCCAGAGACGTAGAGCTGCGGAATCCTTTGCTAGAGCTGAGAGTTGAGGAAGACATGGGAGTTGATACTTTCACTCACAACCGCAGCCTTATCAGCTTCGCGCTTTCCAAGGGCCCTAGAAGAACTCGGATCAGGGTTTCGAGCTAAGAGCTTAGGGTTTGGGGTTTAGAGCTGAGGAGTTTATCCGGCGGTTTACAAGGTTAATGGCTTGGTGTTATGCAGGAGCCCTTCTTCAGGAACCCCAGTCGAGTTTACATCATGTTTTGTAAGTAAACCCAAGGGTGTTACTTCGGTTAGAATCATCATCGCAGGGTCTGCAAGTCAGACAGGTGAAACCACCGGCGACATCTACCTGTGCCCCAGGATTATGTTACTAAAGTTTGAACATGTCAGGCATTCCAGGAATTTAGGAAGGCTGCGAGCTTTTCGGTGTCGCAGCTTCGGCATAGTCAGTGTATGGTAGCGGGCATAAATTGTGGAAGCAATCCGGAGAGCCTCACAACAACTATCATTCTGAGACTTTCGGCTACCGCATGTAGTGGCGAATGGCGAGTGCCAAACCCTACACCCTAGACCGGAGACTGTAAAGTGGGCCCAGAAAGGCTGAGAGCTTTCGTTTTCGGGGGGTTGGGCCTAAACCCTAAACCCCAAACCTTAAACCCTAAACCCTAAACCTTAAACCCTAAACCCTAAACCGAAGTTGGGACGCTTCCAGGAAAGCCCTAAGCTTTCGAAGCTCCCCGGTCCCAAAATTCTGCTTAAGTAGGGGCCTTCATAGCTGGCATAAGGTTTTGGGTATACTATAGCAAAACCATATATATATATATATATATATGTGTATATATATATATAGAGGGACCCACCAGAATAGTATTGGTAGCCTCTAGGTTCAAGGGGTCAGTACAAGTTGACACCTGCACGGTGAACAAGAAGACTCATGTCTTGATCATATCCGTCTAACCCATCCTCACGGCCCTCTGCTAAGCCAGCTACGAGGCAGGAATCGGGGTCTGGTGCATTCGAGGATTATGGATTTTTACGGTCATCGAAACCAGCCTTTTGAACCCTCAAGTGACCGCAATTCCCTCTGCTGGGGCCACAACGTGGGCCACTGGCCGAACTCCTTCACAGCCTAGCAAGCTCGCGAGTGTTGAAGTCTGTCTGTAGCAGTCAGCACCACGTCCTAAGACAATTGCAAACAAAAGCCAGCAGTTGCAATCCTTTCTTAACTGCCTCAAAGAGGGCCGCATCTGACGTCTGAGTCGTACACCTCACACTAGAACCCACTTTCTAGGCCTCCTCTGCCACGACACTTCCTTCATAGTGTTCGCTTCTACTTGGGATTGGGGGCGGGTTCGAGGAAGGAAGTTCCGGACCGTCAGACCACAAGACCTCCGCGCAGAATCAACATCTCAGATGATTCGTTTATGCCTGTAGGGATGTATGTATGAAATCAGTACGTCTGCATGCATTTCGCATCTTTAGCACACGGAGAGAGAACCACAGTATACGTATGTCTTGATGTGGAGCCGGTCGGCAGCAAAGATGACGTCGGAAGGGATGCCAGTACGTAACAATGCAATGCATCGGGCTCGGTGCTGGCATCTCGGCGTGGGTCTGATAATACCAAAGCCGGGAAACAGACCTTCAGCTCTTTTGCCAATATCTCAAGCCTCCGAAAGCCAGTTGAGGGTGTTGGAGCTAGGGCCAGACTTCACGTTGCAGGATTGCTGCACAGGAGAGGATTCCGGGCGAACGCCTAAGATCAGGGTTCAATTAGAGTTTACGAGGATTTAGCGCTGAGGGTATGGTTTAGGGTTTATAGAGGGCCTCTCGAACGCCCGGGTTGTTGGCTTCATCCAAGACGTTGACGGTCTCGAAAGGCATGCCTGGCCGGAAATCCCGAAACCAAGACTAGACGGTTCAGGGTTAAGGGTTTAGGGTGAGCATCGAGGTCTCCTTACTTCATAGGCAGCCCGAGCGGCGGGAAGAAGGTCTTGTGGAATAGTTTCCTTTATCCGGGGCTATCTGAACCACCAAAATCACAAAATTGAGCGACTTCGTAGCTTCTGCTCGACTATGGCTTCGACTGGGGGCTCCCACTTAGACGTGACGTGCTTGAGGTGATTTGCCTTTTCCCAGAACTAACCCAGAAGCCAACTGCCTGCAAAACCCCAAATCATACTCTAGAGTTTAGAGTTTAGGGTTTAGAGTTTAGGGTTTACAGACAGAAAAGATGCTCGAAACGAGACGAAGGCCCTGCCCTGAGCTAAAGTTGAAGAACCCATCTCGAGCCCTCCAAAGCCCCATAAGGGCCCCTGAACCAAAACGCAACCAAGAGCCCCAAAGCCGACGTTCGCAAAGCACCCGAGAAAGATCTAAAAGACTGAAGAGAACACAACCAGCATGCGAAAAGCAAAACAAGAACAACGACAAACTCCCAATCCTTTCCACACATACCAACATCCACATTGAACCCCAAATCCCACCCTAAACCCTAAACCCCAAAATCTCACGTTGACAAAAACAACAACAAGAACAACACTTCATTCACACGCAGCTGGGGAGAGAGCTTGGTCGGCGTGAAACGTACATAAGTCCTCGCTTGGCGAGTGATTGACCTGTGAAGCCCTATCATTGTTGACTACCAAGAACAACAAGAACAACAAGAACAAGAGCAACAACAACATCCCTACACCCTAAACCTTCTCTAAACCTGCACATTGAACCCCAAATCCCACATCACAACAGGAAACCAAAGCAAAGAAGCCCCCCAAAACCACAAACCCGACCCCAAACCCCAGGCCCTAAGCCCAAATCCTACCCTAAACCTTCAACCCCCAATCCCCCCTAAACCCTAAAACCCCTAAACCACCAAATGGGTAGTTGTCAAAATTGTACCCTAAATAAGAGGTGCCGTATTGCATTAAGGACCCCAAAAGGGACCAGAATTTTGATCACCACCCAAATCTACCCCTTAACAAAGGGCAACCAGGTCAGGGAGGCCGATCTCGCGAAGGAGACCGGAGGTTCGAGCGGAGAAGCCGCACCTCGTAGGCTCGGAGGTTTGCTCTCGGGTTTAGCGTTTAGGGCTTTAGGGGTTAGTCGTTGAGGGGTTTAGGGGTTTAGGAAAGTTTAGGGTTTAGGGGTTTAGGGTTTAGGGGTGTAAAAATTCAGGGTTCAGGGTTAAGGCTCTGAGGACTCACTGAGCCTGGCTTGCTGAGTTTGGATGCTATCGTGCCAAGCCTTGTCCATCTGGCGAACCAAAACAAACCCGAAAGTTTTTTTGTTGCTAAGCCGTACACTCTAGAACCCTAAACCCCCTAAACCCCCTAAACCCTAAACCCCTAAACCCTAAACCCCCTAAACCCTAAACCCCCTAAACCCTAAACCCCTAAAACCCCCTAAACCCGAAACCCTGGCACCAGAAGCCCGAAGCGCTCCCCGCAGCTAAGGGCTTCGCTGAGGCATCGCTGGAGTTCCCTTCATGAACCTTGCAGCTTTGGGGTGTTTAGGGTACACCGGGGTAGGGTTTAGGGCTTGGTTAGGGTTTAGGGTTAGGGTTTAAGGTTTTCTGGTTTATGTAGGGCTTATCAAGGCCTTCAGGGAATTTACGACACGCCTTCTTCTAGGCATTTAATTAGTGCTTTTCGGTGGTGTCTTGACACGGGCACTAAGGGAGTGCGGGAGGATTGAGAACAGCTCAGGATTTCGGCTTTGGGCTCATCCTCAGCTGCGAAGAGACCCAGAGGCCCCATAGCAGTTCCTTTTTGGGGAGTACCTTATCGGATTCTATATATGAACCCCAAAATGGAACTACTATGCGGCCTCTGGGGCATTTCATGGGATCCTCTGTCGCACCACGTTTCGCTTGGACGGCTCTTGTAGGATTGTGGTACCACCGATTTTCTGGCGCACTTAAACCCTAAACCCTAAGCCCAGCCCACACCCCAAATCCTAACCCGGAGCCTGAAACAGGTGGAAACTTTAAGGAATACAAAAACACCGTGGATCTGGCGTTGGGTCAGTTCAATGGCAGGCTAGCTCTGGAATGGTGACGGTCATGAAACTCTGATGTATGTCTGAAGTCTTTGCTAAATCTAGGCCAAGGTAATGTAGGGGCCTTAATAATTAGAGTAGGTTTGGGGCATATTCTACTATACTTATAATAAGGAACCCCCCAAAACCCTGTTACTATTCTAATTGCTACCCCTACAGTATCCTGCTTCTGGGCAGACCTGACTCCCGACTTGCCAGACCAGACTTGGAAGTGTGGGGCTCGGAAACATCGCATTCAGGCTTGAACACGGACTCACAATTTTGAGATCAAGCTCCTTTCCCCGCCGAGGAACAAAAGCACAGGATTTGACTCCACAGCCGTCCTGGCAGACAGGCTGATCGTAATTACTCGGACTTCATGGCCAGCCCTAACTCTGCTGTGTGCATAGCGGCCTTCTTCCCTATAAGCGGTGGGTCACCCTGTACCGAAGTATCAATGCCACAGAGAGCCACAAAGCCTTGACCTTTATAGGGACCTAGGACCTCTGGGGCCTTAGCTATTTGAACAGGGTTTTGGGGTATGTTGTAGCCCCTTATACTTGGTTATTGGAGCAGGGGTAATGATGTCAGTAATGCTACAAAAAAGCCTGTGGGGCTTTACACCAGGGAATCCGAATATTTCGTTTATTCAGGCCTCTAAATACTGTCCCCAAACTTTGCACCTCGACATCCCATTTCCGCAGCTCTTGAGAGAAACAGTGCTTCCATTCTAAGGTATGGATCCTCTCCCTGTTGGGTAGAGGCGACCGCAAGCATAACTAGATGGTTCCCCAGGATGAAATACCCAGCAAATACAACACAGTGCAAACTGAAGTACAAGAATCACCACACCCTTCCCAAAAACCTAGACCCCGAGCCCCAGTGTTCTGATGTATCATCATCCACCTTGCGCTGAATCTCTGAGGTTCGGCGACTGCAAGCTTCGGATTTTGTGATGCTTCTTTGAATATTCTCTTGGGTTTTATATGAACACAAATAATTCCTAAGGAGATTATCGAATTCGGTTGAGGATCAATGCTTTGAAGGTTTAGGGCTTCAGCTTGTGAGTAGTCGATGCTCGCAGTTGACAGTCTGCTCAAGCATATGTGCACTCTCAAGGCAAGATCCCCACGGCTGCGAGCCATGAATACACACAACTACCGCCGGAACACGAAGCTCGAAACTGTCGCCAGGGCAGCTTGACTGCTTCCATTGCCTCTGCCTGGGAAGCAATGCCTGCCGAAGCTTGCTTGCTTGCTTGAGGCTTTGGGGTGCCGAGGCCCGAATTCCCCCCAACCCCTCTAAACCCCGAACCGCCTGAACCTGGTATTCGGGATTGAGGGTTCAGGGGTTTAGGGGTTTAGGATTTAGGGTGTTCGGGATTGAGGGTTTAGGGGTTTAGGGTTTAGGGCCGTTTAGTGTTTAGGTTTGGACCTTTAACCTGCTGCGAGGTCATAGGCGCAAGCCAGAAACCACGCCCAGCGTCTTGGAAGCTCCAAGACTAGCCTGTGGCCTTCGACCGTGAGACAAAATGCCATGTGTGGGTTGACTGCGCGCTTGCTTCAATCACTCGGTCTTTTCCCCTCTGAACACGGAACCTGAATCCCCACCTATATCACCTGTTCTAAGCCGGCAGTCGTAAAGCGTCACTACCCCCTGTCCTCCAACGCCGCCCAGGTTCAGCGAAGGCTTTGCCTGCGACGTGTGCCCCCACACCCTCCGGCACATCCCTCCAAGCCAAGCGATGCAATGCATAGCACTCTGAAAGTAACATGGAGGCCATAGATGCCTAGAAAACAGAGAGAAGGCCTAACGATGCCGGAAACTCTGAAGATGTTTCGAGCCCCATCTCTGATGCGTGACCTGCGCCCCTCGACTTCGCCATCGCGGGTCTGCACCCGGTGCGTTTTCGGGCAGATTCCTCGAAGGATGTGGAGTTTAGGGAGCTCGGGGTTTGCACTCAAGCCCTTCGTCGAGTTTTTTTTGGAGCTTAGGGCACCGCATCTTAAGAGCTCAGGACTCGCTTCAACGGCTTGGACCATCAGAGCGATGCAATCGTGGCACCTTCTTTACGGATCACATGTTGTATCGTCAGGATCCTCAGATAAGAGATAAGGTATCCAGAAAGACAGGTACTACTGTGCAGGGCTGCGGGGTTCCAGTGGGAGTGGCCATAGGAGGCTTCTCTGAGCGCGGGACCCCACGGGGATTTCACCACCGTCTCCCAGGTGATCCTGCAACCAAAGAAGCGGTGAACTGTGCAGAAAGCTTGACACGCAACACAGAAGCATCTCTATGCATGCGCACATACATATACGCCTACATGTCCCTACAACCATACTATATGCAGACCAGGAGATCTCGGCATCTCAGAACTCAAACTTGTCCACACGATCCAAACCCAAGCCCATGGACCTTTCCGGTACCCCGAGGCGCCTTGAGCCAAAACTCCCAGGTCTGTTTGAGTACCTCCTTTGACTCATCGGGCATCTCGATGCACTTCACCTCGTGCGATATTCATCATAATCAGGGGGGGAGGTTTGGTGGCATCATAATTAGAAGAGGGTTTGGTGGCATATTAGTGCATACTGCAATACTGTAAGCCCTACACGGAACAATACATATGCAAAGAATTAAGGTCAAAGCTTGGTATTGTGGAGGGAGGCTCTTATTGAGGGTCGAGGAGGAGCTGACGTATCCCCCTATGACGATACAACGCAACCCCCGAAAAACCGGTCTAGGGTTGAATGCTTCAGGGGCTTCCCCCTAAACCCTAAACCCTAAAACCCCAAACCCTAAACCCTAATTGGGGTTCTGTGATCCAAACTTCACTGTTTAGGCTTGCCCCTGAGCTCGCCACTGACGCGATGAGGTCGGTTGCCTGTCGGACGCGCGGCAGGGTTGTGCCAGGGGACAGACAAAGGTGTGATCCGAGGCCCAAACTTCCCGCAAGCCCTATGAGAATCCTACAGCAAATCTAAAGGTGAAACATCCCCACACTATATTTCTTGTACAACTCTGAACCCTCAAACTCCGTGTAATAAGACCCGCGTCATCTACCAGGCTTCTGCTGGCGGTTAAGCATGCGCTTCTCACAGGCCGGGTTTCAAGCTACACCCTAAACTCTTGAAAAACTCCTAATCTCTGAGCCATATTATATGCCCAAAACCCCACGACCCTAATCCCGAAACCGCCAAAGTTTGACTTGAAAGTAAGCCCAGCATAGTACGCATGATGCTGCTTACGCAAGTTGAGGGTTAACATGTGAGTTGAGCGTGTAGGACAGTTTAGGGTTTAGTAGTGTTCGCCGCGCCGTAGCATCCAAGACGATGCACAACAAAAGCTACACGCAACGCAGATCAGTAGTTCTAATAACGGATCACAGATATGGATGCAACAAAACGCCAAACAGCAACAACAATGCCCACATAAACCACTGTAGCCCAAATCGCGACATGGCAAGCAAGAGCTACGCGAGTAAGAAGACTTACATCAATGTCAACAATCCCTGCACCCAAAAACCACTAGCCGCCCTAGTCCACGATTGCCAGGCCCTAAACCTCTGAACCCACTACTTCCTGAAGGCTTCGAAGCTTCTGGGCGTTGTGGGCCGGGGTCCTCTACTGGGCTTTTAAGTAACCAGGGAGAAAAAAGCATTAAAGTATGGTACTCCGATGTCCAGTCTATGGCTTGAAAGGCTCAAGGATGCTAGGTGAAGTTGCAGTTAGAAGGTAGCGGTTTGCCGGCGGAAGGGCTCTAAGTGGAGGATTGCATCAACAATCTCTTGGCATGTCAACCTAAACTCTCAAACTCTTGTGGCAGGCGTGAGCCTTATACACCCCTAAACCAACAACCCGGTTGTACAAGACCTTTGGGATCATAACAGTCATACCTGAACTCCCAAAAGTAAGTAACATGAAAACTCCAGAAACTCCTACAAAAAGGCTATTATTCTACATACTTTTGGGGTGCAGTAACACTTACTTTGGGGGGTCAGAGATTGTAGAAATGAGCAGGTCTAGTCCATCAGGAGCCTTCGGATGTTGAAAACAACCGACCTCTTAGGTGAAACTGTCCTTCTCCTCAACCCAGCATAAACAACAACTTGCCTAACAGTTCACGCCAAGAACATCCTAGACTATGCCCTGAGGCCCACATCCCTCCCCCTCTACAGATTGTAGCCAAATGGGCCAAGCCTCCGGAAGCCCAATGGCTTTCGCATGGTTCTCGATGTTCTTCTGGATGTTCCTTGCAGGGAGCCAACATGGGACGAAACGGTTTTAGGGGTTAGGGGTTTAGGGTTGTAGGGGTTTCAGGGGGAATATTAAGGTTTATCCTAACCCACTTTTCTTCGAAGTGCTTTTGAAAGACCTATCTCAGGGCTTCAGGATCCTACCAAGTAGCAGTGGAGACCTGGGCTGGGCTCGGGTTACCGCTCAGCTGGGCCTTAATGATTACCTATACTGTTTTGGGGGTTCCTTATTATAACTATAGTACAATATACCCCACGAACCCTATTCTAGTTATTAAGGTCCCTATATTAAACCCTAGCAGGGCAAGGGGCAGGTATGAGGAGTGGCACCTGCATCCGTTCTTCTCTCCCTACAGCCCCAACACTGGCTTAGCTATACGGTTCTTACGGTTCTTTACATGCAGTTGGGAAATTGGGGCTCTTCTGGCTCAGTCCTGCTCTGACACTGTTCGGGAGTTCGCGTGGCTCTCAGAATTTAGGGGTGGCCTTGAAAGCTGTTAGATTCCTCCAAACCGGGGTCCCACAAGGATTTTAGAAGGGGTTCAAGACGTAGGGGCCTTTATTCATATTTCAAACAAAAATTTTGGTGTGCAATCCAAAAAAATTGCATGCGGACCATGCGAGTACTGTCGCCAATTATTCCGACCCTGCGTCCCCAAGCCAAGCCCCGCAGCTCTTGTGCTACGATTCCGAAGCAGGCCTGCTAAGTCCAATGTACTGGAGCCTGTCGCCCGTGTCGTACACAGCGTAAACACCCATCTCCTTTGGCTTTAGGACTTACGGGTCTGGGGCTGGGTTTAAGGCTTCAAACCTTCTTGGGTCTAGGGTTTTAGGATTTAGGTATTGGGGCCACTGCAGCCTTGTTCGCTTCTAAAAGACACTCAAAGCCGGAGACCGGACTTGAGCACCATATGGGAGTTTCCGAAAATTAGGGGTACCTTATTTCAATTTCGGGGTCCTTATTATAAGGATCCTTCTATTTAGGGTACTATATTTTGGTCCCCTATTTTCGGAAACTCCCATATCGTAAGTGGATCCAAACATACAAATCTGAACTGCTAGTAAAAACGAGGCGCGCAGCACTTGTCGCCACACTTACGTCGTCCCCTCCAAGTACTACTTTGGGATGCAGAGCCAATCGTTTTATGGTTTAGGGCGCAGAAGTCAGGTTGTAAGTTCGTGCACTTCCCTAAACCCCAAACCTTCAACTAAGCCTACAACTGTAACCCCCGTGTAATCCTAGACTTTTCCAGACATGAACTGTTAGAGACTTGGGCCTCGAATCTTGAACCCTATCAGCCCTACAGGCCCCACACTCCACTGAGCTCCCAGCACCAGAGGATTGAAATTCAGGTTAAGGACTTCAGCGTTCCAAGGCTGAGTTCCCTTTGAGCCCCCCGTTTCAGCCTAAAGTCCTCTCAAAGATCCCTTTTACGCCTCGGGTTTAGGGTCAAAGCTTTAGAGGCTTGGGCTGAAGGCACGGGATCTTTGTCTTTAGGGTTTTGGGGTATGCTAGAATTCATACATTGTATTTTCTGTAGATGAAGGAGCCTGAGGGAAGAATTAGTGTTGGTGATTTTGTTCGGCCCCTGTTGTTGAGGATCTCTTGATGCCCGGCTCTGCAACAGCGAGGCAAACATGAGAGGAGAAAGGTTCTCGGGTTTTGAAGACAATCCAACACAAATTCCTCAACCATCCTAAACCCGAAACCTTAAACTCGAAACTCCAAACCCGAAACCCTAAACTATCAATTGAACGACCGGCAAGCTGGAGTCCTCAGGCAGTGCTGACACATCTGGCTCGCCCGAGAGCACGTCCACTCCGGTCACGAAAACAGGCGCCTGTAGAGCTCTCTCACTGAAAAGCTCCTCTACGGTTTGGGATTTAGGTTGGTTTAGGGCTTCGGGCTGCGATTATGGTTGTCTTCATTCAGGCGTCTATAGTAGCCAAAACCTATGAGCCGAAAAGCTGCGGTTCTGAGACATACACAGCTTAAATGCACGAGTCGCAGCCCAGGAGGCATTCCAATCTCCGTAGCTCAAACCCTAAACTCTAAACTCCAAACCCTGAACGTTACACAAAACCCGGAACCCTAAACCCTGAACCCTGCAAACCCTAAACCCTGGACATCAACTGCTCCGAAGGCCAAAACCCTCGGTCAGTGACTGCGACACGACCTCTCTTGCGATGTTGCCTACCTGAAGGTGTAAGGCTTCTGAAACCCCCTTAACCCTAAAACCCTACGTACTTTCCTAAACCCTGAACCGTTAAAACCCTAAAGACCCTCAACCATAAAAAGAATCCTAAAGGTTTGCCCACTCCCTGCCGGCACCCCTCGGAAGGCCCGCATGCTCTGCCTCGGACAGTGTAGGCACTTCCTGAAGACAGGGAAGAGTCGAAAGAAGACTTCAGCGGTTTAGGGGTCTAACCTGGGTTACCATAACAAGGAAACCATATTAAGTATAGGTTCCTATTGTGGTCAAAACACTTCAGAGCAATCGATGGCTTCAGTTTACAGCCAGGGTTTGTTTTTATAAGACTTCTGCGAAGAAATGCAGAACATGGAGAGTGTTATATCTGGTTTGTTGGGGGATCTCCAGTTTCAGGTCTGCGCTGGTTTCCCGAGAGCTCTCCTAAGACATCTTCTAGATGGTTTTCAGCACGTGCGACACAAACAAACTCCCACGACATGCGCCCGAAAACCCCCCTAAACCATGAGCCCTGAACACCTAAACCCCCCAAAACACCCTAAACCCAAAGCCCCTAAACCTAAACCCTGAACCCTAAAGACTAAACCCTAAACCCCAAACCCTAAACCCCTAAACCCCTCCCGCAACCCCTAAGGCCACGACCATGAGGTCGGTGCCATCGTCTGCATGGCGAGAGATTCGGGCCTCGTAGAGGATCGGTCTACGGTTTAGGGTTCATGGGTAGTTATAAGTGGGGTGTATACGTCCCCAAATGTACGGGCTGCAAACATGTGACCCTACTTATAACTCCACTTATAGCTGCCCTTGTCCTTGCAATCTCAAACAGGGGCACGTGGCCCCTAATTATAGGCATTTTGGGCAGAACATTATTATCTACAGGCCCTTCAGGTAGAGTATAAGGAATCCCAGCCGTCATCATCCTTAACACATCTTCTGACTTTCGGGGATCCGCTTTCGGGTGCTTGCCGGTGTTCAACACGCCTTAAGTTTAGGGCGTCGGGCTTGGGATCCCGGGCTTTTAGTTTTCTAAACTCCAAGCCGGGCCCTAAACCATCAAACCACGAGGCCCTAAACCGTAAACCCGAAGTCAAAATCGTAGATTAAGCTTTTTGGTGAGGGTGCTTCAGGAAGTTTCAGTTACGGCTGGGCCTTGAGGTTTCATGAAAGGGGTTCGGGGTTTAGGGTTAAGTTTTCTAGCACCTGAGTGTTCGAGTTAGCTGCCGCGGTCTTGCAAAGACTGCATCGGTTGGAAACGGCGTGGCTGATAGACAACAGTCATTGTCAAAGTACCTTGAACCTTGAACCCTTAAACACCCCTTCGAAAAACCCTAGATGCGCAGCCGTATGTTAGGGTCAAGACGACCGGCTGGTCATCACAGCTTCAGGCTCCGAAGCCTTAGAGTGCCCCGAAACCTGCACGATTTCTCTCTGCATCCCATGAAGGCAATGAAGTTAACCCTCCATCTCTACTCTAGTTCATGGTTGGGATAGGATTAAGACTGTAATTTTTTACTCCTTATTGGCTTTAAGTACCCATAAAAATGTAAAATGTTACCCAACTATGACAAAGTACTGCTTTGGGGTTAGGGTTTTGCGCTTTAGGTCTCAGGGCTTCGGAGCCGAGGGTGTATACAAACATGGGAGTTTCCCAAAATAGGGGACCCTAATATAGCACCCCAAATAGTAGGATCCTTATCATAAGGACCCCAAAGTACGATACCCCTAATTGTCGGAAACTCCCACATGCCGGCTTCACGGCATTGAGTTTTAGGACGGGGTTCGGGGTTGCGAAAAACTGTAGCTTTAACCTCCCAATCCTGTAGAGCTTGATTTTACCCCAACTCTCCTCTATGGCCAAGATCCCCAAAAGGATTGATATTCAAAACATGCAGTGTAGGGATCTTATTTCGAGTATCCCCGAAGTAAAGCCTAAATATGTACCTACCATTCTTAGAAAGGAGCATTGCGTACGTTTGCCGGCATCCGTATACATTACAAACTTGTATCAACCCTGCTTGAACCCTAAACCGTGAAAGCTTCAGGTCTCTGAGGTTTCGACCGCTTGTGGCCTAAGGCCATTGAGGGCTGGTCCGGTAAAGCCGGCCAGGAACCTTGAACGGGTTGATACGGGCTGTATTTGCGGGTGTGTAATCTATAGTTCATGGTTGGGATAGGATTAAAAATTTAAGTTTATATTCCTTATTGGCTTTAAGTACCCATAAAAATGTAAAGTGATACCCAACTATGACAAAGTAATGGGTGCTGATTGGTGTTACAGCGTTTTGGAACTTGACAAAGATTTTCCGGGAGCTTAGAGGATGTATTTGGGAGTTTCCGAAAATTGGGGGGCTTATAATAGGGATCCTACTATTTAGGGTACTATATTAGGGTCCCCTATTTTCGGAAACTCCCATTTGTCATTGTCATTCCCTACCCGGGGTTCAAGCTTAGTAGGTACCATGGTTGGAAGACGATCTTGCGACCTTTGTTTCCTGCACCCTGCAGCCCTCAATCTGGAAATGCAGAAGCATGCGCCACGATTGAAAGGAACTGCGATCCTTGACTCATAAGCCCGATGTTACTCCTAGAACTGAATGGTTAATACTCTTCAGGTGTTTGGGCGCGCGGAAAGGTTACTTCTTTTTGGGTTCTTCCATTGTAGCTACTTTTATTTTGGGATTACCTTATAGGATCCAAAATATACACCACAAAAATGATCTACAGTGGAGCCTAGAGCTAGGAGAAGCTCTATACTCCTACCCGTAAACCCTATGGGGAACTCCCGGCCAGAGCTGCAAAACTCTACATCCCAAAACGGACCCCCAGTAAAGAAGGGTGTCCGAGTCAAAGGGCTTCGATTCACCTGTAAGGACCCAAACCTGAGAGTTTGGGGTGCAGTGTTTCGGGTTGGCCCCAAGTCCACCTCAACCCGTACAGCATGTACAAGAGTTGGGATAAGGGGGACCCGTGGGGATATAGACCCTCTCAATAAGCTCTCTTTCAAGAGCCATGAGTAGGGTTAAGAAGGGTCCCTTTAAGGGGCCTCGGAATATACTGTCTACCTGTTCTATCAGCCCGAAAACAGCAACCTCAACCTATCAACGCTAAGGCCGCAAACCCCGAAAACATGCCCCGGAAGCTCCAAACCTTCACACCCCTCTACACCCCAAATCCTACACCTTTGCACCCTGCACCAACCAACCACTCAACCAACCCAAACCCTATACCCAAAAGACGTGTCTCTCAGCTCCAGGCGTGCGGAGGTTGGAAAAATTGCACAGCCACAAGCCGGCCTAAGCAACCAGGTCTTTGTCAACACCTTAACTACCTATAGGTGTCGATTCCAACAGTCCACAAGATTATGTGTAAGTAGGGCCCCCTACATGCAATAGGTGAAGATTATCCCAAATCGGATACCCAGATAACCAACATGAACCTACTGTTTGGCAAGGTCGCTAGAAATTCTGCTTTCGGGTTTATAGGCCCCTAACAGAAACGCAAAAATGGATCATGGTACGCACGCTAGGAAGGGCTCTTTCGGGGCCTGAGTTGTCAGGGTACGCATGTCGTGGCGTTCGAGGTTTATGGTGCTCAGGGTGTAGGATCTCGTAAGGATAGTCCGGGCGGCTTCAACAAAGCTACTATGGCCTGTGGTTTAGGGTTTACTGTTCAGGGCGTGCACTTCCTGCATCTCGCCATGCAAGCATTGTGGGCTACCTCCTGTTCGGTGGACGTCTTTATGAATTGCGAATCGAACTGGGAATTTATAGTTAGTGCCTGCTCCGCTTTGAGCTCAACCGTTGGATCCAAGTTACTCCGACTCAGTGTTAGTGCACAGGCTTCATATGCTGCACGTTTGTGCTGAGAACTTACACAGACAGCATCTACATACAGACATGCTCGTGTTTTGTCCTTTGATGGCTTGGGACATCTTCAACATTTCGAGCGAGATATCTTCAGTTTGCAACTTCTTGCATGCGCCGTGCGGTAAGGAGACTATGGCTGGTTGTGATGTGCCTAAACTCCATTGCTGCAGCGACAGCATCGGGGCCATTGCGAAACTGACCTCTATGGACCCACCAACAGCAGACCTTGGAGGGCAACCAGTAACCCCGATGGCCCTTCAAAGTCTCAAGACCTCCGTGTTGGTAGCCATATGGGTAGTTGTCAAAATTATGGCCCCTTTTTTGGATACCCTAAATAACAGGTGCCGTATTATAATAGGGACCCAAAAAGGGACCATAATTTTGACAACCACCCATATGTTGCCCACAGATAGAAATAACAATAATTCCACATGACCCTTAGACCCCAAAACTCCATGAGCACCCTAATTAACCCCAAGCAGGCAGCCTGCGATCGCCAGGTCCGTGGCACAGGCTAACAACAGCAGCGTCCCTGGCCGTGCCATGGCCCTCACCTTTCAGGATTCCTTTCGGAGGTTACGTCTAAGGGTTGCAGAAGTCCGTTAAGGGCTTCGGGCTCCTTTACCGGGTTAGGCTTCCTTTCAGGGTTTAGGGTTCCTCATCTATCCGGGGTTTAGGAGTTGACGGTTCTCGGAGTCGTATCTTCACAGGTTTGGCACAGTCTGTTCTTCGACATGGGCAAAAACGACAAAGGCGATCTCAATGTTCCGTCAATAATGCCTTGTAGCGCGATCAGCCTGAAAGCATGCTTGCGGCTGGTGTAAGTCGGAATGAATTGGATTTAGGTTGTTGAGTCCTGCCATCAAAATCACTACATCCCCCCGTCTGCCAACCCCAAGATGAGTTCACAACCCTGACCTCTAACCCTCACTGGCCCAAAACCCAAGGAAATAAAAGTTGAAACTTTCAGAATCGACTACCTTATAAGAACTCCAAAAGTTGAAAAGTTGAGTTTACAGCCAATAAGAAACCCCGGAACTGACAAGTCTAAACTATGTTTTGGGTCTCAGACCCTCAGCCGCGAGCTTTAACCTCAGCTCCAATCCGCTCAGTTTCTCCTCAACTACGCCCTGGGCTGCTGAGACTGAATCACAACAATTCCTGCATTGAACCCCAGCCGAGAGAGGTAGAGGTTTTAGTTCTGTCGTTCAAGGCAACACCACCTCAAACAATCACTCATCAGAATTCCTCAGGAGCTATTTGTACGCTCACCAGAAACCCGGTTGAAACATAAGTACATGTGGGGGTTTCTATGGAACTATACGGGGTAATCCTTCTTGATGTAATGAGAATGAGACATGCGTATTTGCCAACTCCTATCAAGTCGTTACACACAAACCCGTAAACATTAACAACACACCAAAACACCACAACAGTAAAACAACAAACAAAACAATAACAAACGACAAGCAACGCGGTCTACCGCCTGCCTGCGTCTTCCGAGCCGATGAGGTTGGAAGCTCAATGGCTGCAGGGTTCCGGTGGAGCCGCTTGTTTCGAAGGCCTAAAAAAAGGGCTCTTGCAAGGCTTTGAAGGCTCTAAACGAGTGTGAGGCACCTCAAGTTGTGGAACTTACATGGTTTGCTAGTTCATTATGGTCATAAGATCCAAAGAGAGGTGTTCGTTCAGGTCAGCGATTGTTTTTGGTTCAGTGCGGCTCAAGCTTAAGCGTTCTGGGTTTAGGGTTCAGGGGTCCAGGATTTCAGTTGAAGCAGAGATCTGACGGGGTTGGGCTGACGGTGTTCACACAGAGAAGCCTTTCTAGGCTGGTTAGTGCTTAGTATAGGATAGTAGTATAGTATAGCAAAATATAGTAATTATACAGTATAGCATATAGCATGCATAGTAGACAGTTTTGTAGACAGTATAGTATATATATATATATATATACATATAGTATAGTATGTAGTATCGTATATTAAAGCAGTATATTGTATTATAGTATAATATTGAAGGGTTTCAGGGTTGCTGCGTCATGGGGAGTTCAGGGTTGTAGAAGAGGGAACCTGCGCCCGGTATCTTTCTCAGAATCAGAGGGCTCTGAGATCCAGCTTTAGACGTCGAAGGGAAGGGCTCTGTAAGCTGCGCCTTTGGCAGGCGGGCATATAAGTGCACTCAATATCAGAGTTTAAGGTTTCGAGTTTTGGGTTTCGGGTTTAGCTAGAGTCTCCATTGTAGTTCCTTTTTTGGTTAACCAGTTTTACGGTTAGGATCCTATAATAGAGATTTTGGTTAACCAAAAAAAGGAACTATAATGGAGACTCTAGGTAGGATGGCTTGGGGGGCTTACACTAACTGTTGCCAGAGGCGCTTGGATTTGCGGCTGAAGCCCGTGACTCTGAACCTACCTACTCGCGCCCTAGAATGAACCGGCTAACGCTCAACAGTAGGATGGCCATCTGTTCATGCTGTGGCCTGGGTGTCGACAACCTCGAAAAACAAACTGAAAGGTAACAAAACAGAACCCTAAACCCTAAACCAACATAAACATGCATTGTACCTCGTTTGAGCCCTAAGCCCCAGACTCCGCCCAAGCGAATGCTCGGGGTTATCAGGGGAGACAGGAAGTCGGTAGCTCGGAGGATAAACAAAGGGGGGGCCTTAATAATTTCAATAGGGTTCCTTTAAAGGGGACTATAAGGGCTACTATATGGGGGGTATATTATATAGGGGCCCGAATAATTAGAATGGGGTTTTGGGGCCGATTATACTATAGTTATAACAAGGAACCCCCAAAATAGTGTAGGTAATTCTTGAGGCCCCTGGTGATCCGCCCGAAAACCCAATCGTAAACCTTGGCCAAAATCCCTGCAACCTTGACCCTAAACCTGGAAGCAACAGTTCCCAGACGAAAACCCTGCCTCAAACCCCATTCCCTCAAGACAGCTACGTCATACATTACATACCTTATCCCTACTTGGAGGTTCACGGTTAGTTATAAGTGGGGTTATAAGTAGGGGAACTATAGTTATGACCCATATTAGGGGACGTATAACCCCAGTTGTAACTACCCATCCCAAACCTTCAATGGCATTTTTCCCCGCAGTCTCTGGGCATTTAGGAGTCGGAGGAGTCGGACGAATCTGAGCTGTCCGAGTCGGAGTCGTCGGAGTCCTTATTGGAGACTGACAGGTTCAGGGCTGCTGCATTTTTGAGGGTTTGGGGTTTGGGGTTTTGGGGTTTAGGGTTCAGGGTTCGGGGCTGCTTTCCGATGTGTGTTTGGGTCTCAGAAACTTAGGGTGTCGATTTTGGTGTCAGAGTTTAGCTTAGGCGTCGGCTTAAGTTTTAAGGGGTTTATGCTGGTTTCTCAGGCGCCTACTGTAACTGTAATTCCCTGTCACGAGTTAGAAAGGGAGCTTTAAGCCTCATTCCCACGTTTCCGTGGCTGCCCCCTCTGTCAGTTGGGTTCAGAGTGCAGTGGTGGAAGGGGGGTTTTGGGCTGGGTGGTTCCGAAAAACCTTCTGCGAAGACCAGAATGCCGAAAATCATAGCCCTGAACAATCGGGGTGTTCTTGCTACCCGAGGTTCTCTGGACTTCGAAGGAAGCTTTACTATACAACTATACTAAGTGTTGAGGCACCAGTGCTACCCAGCCCTGTCGTCACGGGGGCTTCAAACGGGATTGCAGGGGCTCCGGAGTTTCTGAATAGGAGTCATTCAGGCTTGGGGGACACTGAGATCGCATGTGAAGCTGTGCTTGTCTCCTAGATCTGCTTATCTGGAGGGCATTACTTGGGGCTTTGAAGCGAACTTCAGTCAAGAACTGAGAAGGGACCCTTACACGAGCCTCTTGAAAGTTCATCCGGCACAACCTGAAACCCTAAGCCTTAAAGCCTAAACCCTCTTTCTGAGATCCAGGCATCCGAATCGGAGTCCGAGCTTGAGTCAGAGGAGCTGGAACTCGAGGACGAAGACTCCTCCTTGGGTTTTAAGGAGTTTTGAAGGTTTTGGGGGTTTGAGGGTTTAGGGTTTTGGAGGGTTTAGGGGATTAGGGGTTTGGGGGGTTGGGGGTTTAGGGCTTTGAGGGGATTCAGGGGTCAATATTTTGCTTGAGAACTTATACTATACCCCATCGGCCCTTGTCTCCGCCGGGTGTAGGATTTATACGATGCTGCAAGCATCTCTTAAACATATCATATGAGGCTTTCTGGGCACAGAAATTGGCATGTGGCATTACACCCGATGGCAAAGCTCCTAGTTACTAAACAGCAATCCAGCAATTACCCCATGCGCTCGACCCTGACCCCCAGACCCAATGCAGTGGTCATCGTTCGGTCGCTCGAGAATGTGACCCTACTAAGGCTTGTCACCGGCAAGCTGACCTAGCTGACCTCTGTACTGTACTGAATCCTGGTACGAGCTACTTGTCGTTGGGGCTTACCGTTTAGGGCAACAGCCTATTGCCTTCAATCTCGAACTCGGTTACCTCGAACCGTGAATCCATCAAGGTCGGAGGGTCTAAGGCGATTGGACTTTTGCAGGATTGAATTAGGGTGCGGCAGTTGAGATGACGGGTAGCCTTGGCACCCGAGTATTCATTTTCTTACCCCTTAATTCAAGTCGTGGTGTTGATGCGTGGTGTTGATGCCTGAAATTAGATTAAACCCTCAGGGTTTTAGGACGCAGGATGTCGGTCTTCCTGCAGTTTGTCCTTGGCCTGTGTCTGGTGAAGTCTAGGATTTAGGGCATAACTCATCACGGTTTGTGGGTTAAGGGCTCAGGAGATTGAGGGTTCCGGGGCTGGCATTGAGGGGGTTGACGTTGGAGTCCGGGAACCCTCCCTCCCGCAAGCTTTTCAGCTTGAAGCCCAAATCCCTATTGGGATGTTCTCGTTTTTAGTCAAGACTATCCTCAAGATTAGGATCCCCAAAGGCAACCCCCGATATTCAGCCGTTTGAAACACCTTGTAACACCATCCTATTCCAAAAAAATCTTTGCAGCACCTAAGGCCCCCATTCGGAAAATTATCATAGAGGCCTTGACAATTAGAATAGGGTTTTGGGGCCCATTATACCATAACTATAACAAAAAACCCACCAGGCCCCTATATATATATATATATATATATATATATCGACCTTGCTGCAAAGCTGCATCTAGTGCCTGCTCCTCAGCTGCCTCAGTCGTCGGCAGAGAAGTATAGTGAATCCCAGAAAGTTGGAAGATGGGTTTAGGATGATGAGTGCTGCGATCCCCTATACTTTACCGTAAGGGCACGAGGATAATGATGCTCCAACTTTCGGGCTTCTACTGTATCATTGGCCGTCAAGCTTAAGTTAGGGTTTGGATTTTCGGGCTAAAGTGTTGTGGGTCGTTCTTCTGTGCCTCATTCCCACTACCACATACATGCATAACGAAAATCCTGAACATGTCATGTTGACAGCCCAAATGTTGTTAGGGTTTAGGGAATTCCTAGTCCGCGTTGCGCAGACCAAAGGGAATGAACTGTGATTGAACGTCTCCACACCGCGGCACGCTCTTTGAATCTGTGAACATGTCTACATGTGGGAGTTTCCGAAAATAGGGGACCCCAATCTAGCACCCTAAGTAGTAGGATCCTGATTATAGGACCCCAAAGTAAGGACCCCTAATTGTCGGAAACTCCCACATGTCGGGCTGACAGAAAACTTTCTTCCCAACGAGAGCCGGGCCCGCTGTGCTTCGTGGGCCGCACGGGCATTCGCCTCCTCCAGGAAACTCCGCAGTTCCTGGCTTCGGCTCTGTAAAGTTCAGGGTTTAGGAGTTGGTCTTTAAAGGATTTCTGTATGCGGAGTATTATTGTTATTAGTAACAGTATTGTTATCATTATAAGGGTTCAGTTTATGTTAAGTTCAGGGCTTAGGAGTTGATCTTTAAAGGATTTCTGTGTGAGGATGATTATTGTTGTTAGTAACAGTACTGTTTTCATTATAAGGGTTCAGTTTATGTTAAGTTCAGGGTTTGGGAGTTGGGATTTTGGGCTGAGGGGTTAGAGTTTGGGGTCCAGGGCTTAAGGTTTCGGGTTGAGGGTTTAGAGTTGGATGGTTTATTCGAATGACTAGGGCTTCGAAGAGGGTCTTTAAAGGGTTTCTGTATAAGGCTTATTACAAGGGTTCAGTTTATGGGACGTAATGACAAGAATAAGATCTTTTCACGAAATAGTTTTCTCTGAAAATACTGAGGAACCAGGGAATGGTATTGCCAATTTTTCTGGCTGAGTATATTAAATTAGGTTTGGGGTTTGGGCTAGGTGGTTGCGACACCGCTCTGCAACGGAATCCTGCACTCGAAAAACCGAAATCGTAAAGCCTAACCCTAAATCCTATAAATCCTAAACTCTTAGTCCTATACCCTGAAGCCCGAACCCCTGAACCCCCGCTGCACCTCTGTCAGAACGCCCAGGCCGATGGCCGTGAAGTAGTTGATGGCAAAGCGCACATTCTTGGGATGGTCCTTCTTCTATGGGCTTCTGGGCTTCTGCTGAGGGTGAAGCTCTGGGGCCTATGGGCCGACTGGCTCCAAAGGTTTCTTCGTCTCGACCGGTGGGTCTTCTATAAGGATCTGATGCTTGCTGAGCTTCCTGCTTCAGAGACCGATATGTCTGCTTGGGATCTTGGGATGTTTTGGGCCCTGCCGTTTTGGGATTTCATGTGTGGGGTCTCCGGAGTGGTATATAGTCTAGTTTCGGAGTTCCCTAAACTAAACCCCAAACCCAAAAACCCTTGACCCAGAACACTAAATCCACAAACTCTCAAAAAAAAGCAAACTCGACCGAAGGAGCCAAACAAATGCGCCAAAAGCCACAGGCACGTGGAGCCCTAAACCTCGAGGCCCTGGCTTCCGAATCGTACTTAGCACAAGGACCATTGAGACTTTCTCCGGCCCAGATCAACGAGGGACCCCTGGGGTATTCAATTCCAAAGCCCTTAACAGAAAACCCAGCCCTAAACCCGACAACCCTAAATCCAAAAATCAACCCTACACCTTAAACCCTAAACCCTAAACTCTAAGCCCACCTTAAATCTAAAACAATAACCCTAAACCTTAAAAACACTAAACCCCAAAATTGAGATACAACCCTAAACTCTGAACCCTAAATAAACCGTGAACCTGCAACCCGAAGCTCTCACCCGATCCTTCGGGAAGAGGCCGGTGAAGAAGGGTTTCAGCTCATCCTCGTTCAGGCGATCCACAAGCTTCTTCACACCCCACCTGCTTTCGGATTCAGGGGCTTGGGACTTATGGTTCGGGGGTTAGGATTCGGGGGTTCAGGGGTTTAGGGTTTAGGGGGTTTAGGGTTCGGGGGTTCGGGGGTTTAGGTCCTGGGGTTTAGGGTACTCAACAGCTCCGAGAGTTTACTACCCAAGACCCATTGGGCTGGAAGGTAAACCTTCCAGAGTAAGACTCTACTTACTCTACTTGGAGGTTCATGGGCCGTTAGAACCGGATTATAAGTTCCCTAATATGGGTTGTAATAATACTTACCCGCTTATAACTCCACTTATAGCTGCCCATAGTCCCTACTACAACCGAAACTCCGATAGCACAACCAGAAGCCCTATACTGCAGCCAGAAACTGGACCCTACCACAACTGGGCAGCTATGTGCACAAAAGGGCCCCTACTACAACTGGAACGTTCTTCTTTGTTTAGTATAGGGTTGTGTGAATAGTATTCCGTTGTTAGGGGTCTACTGGAGCCTTGTTTAGCATTGTCGAATGTTTAGCAGGGTCTACGAGGGCATCCTTACAAGTCTGAGGGGTGTCTTTTAGGGCATCCTTACGAGCTTTGCGATGGTTTTTAAGGCATCCTTGCAAGTTCTACGAGGTCTTGTACTCTTGCAGGGTCTGGCAGGGCATTCTGCAGGGGGTTTATGGGCTTGAACCATTGGAGGATAGGGACAGGTTCAAGGTCTTGGGGTCGTGGTGTTGGGTTGCCTGTACTCCTTTATACTTGTTTTTCCTCACTGCGCCAAAACCCCTTCGGATTTCAGGGTTTCCGGGCACCCTTTCTGACGTGGGACCTGTGTGGGGTTCGTGTAACCACCAGTGTTCCCGATGAGGTTCAAGGACCGATGGGGTTAACAACACCAAACCCACCGACACCACCACCACCAAACACCAGCAACACCACCAATCTTTCGGGTTTCACAGGTTTAAAGCCTTGGTTTTAGAGCCTTTGGGGTAGCACACTCTTGGGTTTTGCAGGTTTCAAGCTGTTAAACTTTCGGGTTTCACAGGCTTAAAGCCTTTGGGGTAGTAAACTCTCGGGTTTTGCAAGTTTGAAGCTTTCGGGGTAGTACAGTGCTCGGTCTACTGCTTGAAGTCAAACCTTCAATAACGTAGAGGCCCTGTAGTGGTAGGTCTTAGTTGTTCGTTATGAAGATTTAGCAGATCGTAGCATCCGGGCGAACAACGGTACCTACTGCAACTGAACCGTTTCTCAAAATAAATGTGCTTCCTTAAATGTTGACCATCAGATTGGAAACCATGCAAAATGTAAGCTTGTTGGCTGGTTGTGATATGGTGGTTTTGCGCAAATCCAGGCCCAATTGCAGTATAGGGCTTCTGGTTGTAGTATCGGGCTTCCGGTTGTAGTAGGGACCAGTCGCCCCATGAACCCCCAACCCTGGGGTTCAGGGGTTTAGGGTTAACTTTCAAAAACCGAAAACCCCAAACTCAAAACCACGGGGAAAACCCCAAACCTCTCAAGACAAGACTGCTAGGGCCGGGGCTGTTCGGAGAGCTCTTGGAATATCACCTGGGCCGTTTTGGGTTTTGACAATTGGGTTGTTGGAGCTATAATTTACGGGCCTTAATAATCAATTGGAACAGGGTTTGGGGGCACATTATACTGCAGTTATAATCAGGAACCCCCCCCCCCAAATAGTATTGGTAACCATTAAGGTCCCTATGTTAGGGGTTTAGGATCTATAACGTTTTGGGCTTTTGGGTTTTGGGGGGCTGTGAAGCTTCGGCGGGTGGGATTTAAGAGTCTCGAGAGGACTTCTGTACACTTTGGCATCTATAGGGTTCAGGGTTTAGGGTGGCAGTTCGGGTGAGGGAGATGGGTGCGGCAGCTTGAGCTGCCATAGCCCATTCTTTGTAGGTTCTGTTTGTAAGCCCACATATGTGCAAATCTAGAATTCACAGGGACCCTAGAAACAAGAAGGCTTTGGCAGAAAATGGCGCCAGACTTGACATCTGAAAAAAAAACTCCTTCGCAGCACCCGCAGGCGATGCCCTGACCCACACCCCTGAAGGACCAAATGACCCTTAAAAGTAGGGGCCCTATACCCATATACTATGAATCCCTATATGGTATATGAACCTTAAACCCTTTTAGGGTTCAGTTCGTCCTTAAGGCCCTCAAACCAATAAACACTGAGCTTCCCCAAGCCAGAAATCCTAAATCCTGAAGCTTTTGCAGTGTTGCGCACCTTGATGAAGATACGGGAACTCGATGTCGTTGTGTCCTCCGTAATCTTCACCTGGCAGTCAGCAAAGAGTGCATCATAGCCCGCTGTGCTGCTGGATGTTTGGATGCTGAAACTATGGCCGTTGGGAGCCAGTGTTCCGTCAAACCAAGCTGTCGCTACACCCGAAGCGCCAAAACACCCCTTTAACTCGAAATATGCCCATGTCCGCGAACAACGTGTGCATCTTTGACTTTAAGAAGTCGAGACTCAGCACGGTACCTTCCCAAGCATGCAAGACTACGGTTTAGGGTTTAGACCGTTATTACAACTTAAAACGTAGAAACATTCTTGGGATTCAGGGCTTCGAACGAACTCTCAGCGAAATCTTGCCCAAAAGCGCCCACCTGCGCCCAAATGCTCCACGGGATAGCGTCCTCTCCGTCACTAGAGCTGTAGCGTCAGGACGGATGCCGGCCTATTCTGCCTTGATGAATTGCACCAAAGCAGAAACCCTATAGAGCCTAAACGTTGAACCACCACTGCACCTGAGACCCTTTCGCTGAAACCCTAAACCTCAAACCCGACACGACTCCGGCCTGAACATTTTGGTCCTACTCGGAAGCTCAGCACACCATCAGAGAGGCCATAGAGGCGGGATGCTGACTTGGGAATGCTTATAACATGTAGAGGTGCTCAAGCATTGCCTGTAGCTCCATGGAGAGCTACTAGTATATACTTTGCATCAAAGTGGGGTGATCCTCAGGAACAAGATTCCCACTCATTCAGGACAATGGATTGTATCGCAAATTCGCAAGCTAGTGAAGCCGAACGCTCAAACCCGAAACTCCGAAATAAAGCCCAAAAGCCCTAAAACTATACAGCCCACTTCTCAGGGTTGCAGTCCGTGTACAGCAGATGCGCGAAGAACTTTCCGATGTTGCGCAGTTTGTTGGTCTCGAGCCTGATGAGTAGTCTCGGGTCAGTTCCGAAACCGCTGCGCAAAACCTCAACCTACATCAACCCGAAACCCTAAACCTCAACCGAACCCCAAAGAGAGCCCAAAGCTTCTATGCTACACATCCAGCTAGATCCCCAAGCCCAAAGCCCAACTCAGTGGCTGAAGGGCAAGCTGGTCTGGGTCCCGTGCGGCTCTTTAGGTGCTATAAGTCCTATAGACTCACGTACTATGCTGGCTCGAGGTTGAAAGGGCTTATGCACATCCCCTCTTTGACTCTTTGCCCTCCCCCCCTCCCAGCAGCCCCCTTCGGGTCCTTAGCTTCAGGGTTTCCGGTATGCAGGTATCAAGATCTACTTGGCACGGTTTAGGGTTTAGGGTTTAGGTACTTGGAATGATGTGGCTAGTGTTGATAAGGATCACTATAGTAAGCATTCTGCATACGAGGGTCCTGTGCACCGTGTTGAACTGGATGCCGAAGGACTCGGTGAAAGTGTCCTGCCATGGCTACGGAGACTAGTGTTCAGAGTTTTCGCCCCAAGGTGCACAACGAGAGACGTGGTAAACGGCGGTTCGAAGTCGACCCGAACACCGAACCCTCAAACGACTCTGACACACGGGCTTCGAAGTTACGACCTGACAGCCTCAGAATCGCATCAGGACCGGCCCCTAACTCGAAGCCCTCCTCAAAGATAAAAAAGCTATCGAGATTTGAGGCCAAAGCAACAACCAACCCACAAACCCCCCACAAACTCCGCACTCGACCTTGAGCAGGAGTAGTCGTCGTAGCAGCAGTAGCAGTAGCACTAGCAGTGCAGTTGCAGAAGCACAAACGGTCGCAGTGGCAGCGGCAGTCGCAGTGCAGTTGCAGTGGCAGTGCGAGCAGTGGAGTAGCCGTCATCGTGGTGGTGGTGGTGGCAGTAGTCGTATAGTACCCAGTAGTTAGTAACTCAGTTAGTAGTAGTCGTGGTGGTGGTGGCAAGCACCAAGCAGCAATAACAGTAGTCATAGTACCAATTCACGTGCTCAGAGCTTGACGCGCAGGGCCAAGTCCTGATAGACCGGGTTCAGGCGGCACAAGCGCTCTGCCTCCCCAGGGCAGCAAGGGAGAAGGATCAAAGGGGCTCCAGGCGCTGAGACCCTGGAGACCCCATAATTATCAAACCCTGTCCGACAGTGGCTGCGTGTTTAGGATTTATCCGCGTCCACGGAAACTTAGAACCATGAAAAGCTCTTAAACTCAAGAAGCAGAAGACAAAATGCACGCAAGAAGCAACAAAACGCATGACCAGACAGACAGCAACAGCCTAACGATAATATTCTCTTAAAGCCCCGAACATACCCAGAGGCCCCAAAGTAGTTCCTTTTTGGGATTACCTTATAGAATTCTAAATACGAACCCCAAAAAGGAACTACTTTGGGGCCTCTGGGTAGTATACATATACCGCAAGCCCTCTATATTATGCATGACACAAGCCATCAACAAAGCCCTGACAGCAGCACTTCTGGCAGTAGCAGCAATGACCGCTGTCGTCACGTTCTTTGCCCTTCTCGTCGCTGCGTCGTAAAACACCGCAGAGCCAATGCCGCTGGATGAACGAAGGTAGTCTATAGACTATAGGTAGTCTAGGGCCGAGCGCTGGTAACCTGGCAGATCACATGCACCCTAAGCCCTAAACCCTAAAAACAGCCCGAATCTCCAAATCGCTGCGATTATGGCAAGCCTAGTAAACAAAGTGCAGTAGAGCAGTGAACTCTGCAGCTCCTCCATACTTGGAGGTCATGGGTAGTTATAAGTGGGATTATAAGTCCTAATATGGGTTGTAGCTATAGTTCGCCTACTTATAACCCCACGTATATCTACCTATGAACCTCCAAGTATTCCTTGCAATCTGGCAAGCGAAAGGTCGGTGTTCAACAGTAGTATCCCTGTGTATGATCTCTTGAATGTACCCCAAATCCTATTCTGATCTAATTATGAAGGCAAGGCCGGCCTCTACAGTAAGAACAATTCGACCTCTTCTCCCTTCCCAGCCCTCCTCCTACCCACGCGAACCTGGAGGACGAAGAACCTGCAAGATTCGGGCGTCTGGCTTGGGCGACGTCGCAGGATGTGTGGGGGAAACTATGGGGAGAATGTCAAAAATTAGGAGACCTGCATGTAAGAAAAGCATCTCAGAGTAAAGACAAGGAGAATCCGAACGACCCGAGCTCTTCTTCTCAAACCCAACTTCTCAAAGACCACCCGGTAACCCTGATCGCATCCTGCGCATAGTCAAGCTGCAATTCAAACACTTTCAGCACCATCGTGCGATTCGCAAGAAGCCGTTTAATCTCGCAGGAACATCCCCTTCTAGCTGCATTGCATAAGCTTGTGGTATGATAGACCACTATAGACCTTACACTAATTTTCAATCCCTTATACTATGCGGATTTCTTCTTTGCTGCTTCCACTCTTCACTTCCCTAACCCTACACCCTAAACCGTTTCTGGAGCGCTTTTCATTCAAAGAATCGAAGACTTGGGCATCTTCGTCCTCGCAGCAGAATCTCTCGAAGAGGGCTCAGGGCTCAGGGTTTGAGGGCGCAGTGCATGTTAACGAAATAGAGTTCAGGGTTTAGGGTTTAGGGCTTCCGCGGGCGTGGTTTAGTTTAGTGTGTAAACGGCCATCAAAGGGCATCATACAGGGCTATATTACGGCTATATTGCCAAGCCTTGGTCACAAAGCGTCGTTCGGCTTACAATCGTAGTGGGCATTGCCGCATTGCCTGTTGAACATCTTCTCCATGGCGCAGCAGTCAATGAGCATGGTGCACACCTGGCAGGATCAGCACGCTTTCCCAAATTGAATGATTGCAGCAAGTCAGATACTTGCAAATCCTTGCTGTGGTTACAGGGTTCAGGTTCCCCCTCCCCCCTCCCCCCCACCGGAGAAACAGAACAGCACAAAGACAAATTTCCAACAAACCTGGGCCCAGCAATGCAAAATGCTGCATGCACTACAAGCCTGATCACAGAGTCCACGGTGCATCTTGGGAGTGCAATCACTGAATACTAACTACGGGTCAAGATCCCGAAACTGCAACAACATGCCGTAAACCAACTGAAATCTGTGTGCGCTTACGGGTCTAGGGTTTAGGGTTCCAGGCTGCGGGTGGGCATCCGATTTCGGGGTTGATTTTGAGATCGCGCGGCCTTGAAGTTGGAGGTTGTCAATACACCCGAACCCCTTACACCAAGGAATTGACGTTGCTCCGAAAACCTTACAGCCTTAATCCCGAACCCTCGACCCCAATTCAACTTTCAAGCCTCGTTAAGTAAACCCTACACCCGTGAAGCCTTTTGACTAAACCCCGAATTCAAAACTAATTTAATTGAACCTCAGCCCCAAACCCCTTCATCCCAGATCCGACCTCCTTCTCTTGACCCTCGGCAATGTTGAGCTTCAGGATCTTGTGCACGCACTCCTAGGCCACAGTTGAAGGCTTCTTAGGGAGTTTAGGGTCAGGGTTTCTTTCTCGAGGGGCGAGTTTCAAGGTTTGGGCACTTAGTGCTACTTGCAGGGAAAGCACGCGTCGAAGCGATTCGCATGAGGGGCTCTGGTCTGCCGGGGTATTCTTGCCCTTTCCCTTCCCGCGCCTCGTAGTGCACCGAAGACATGATCACGAGGTAGATGGACCTGCTTAGCTGAAACCCTGCCTTCCTTTACTTGCCAAGGCTTCATCCTCTGATAGGATGGGGTGACAGCGTCCAGTCGCCCGAGAATTACAATGGGGGATTTAATGCTTAGAATACTGTCTAAGTCTAGGTATACAGGGACAACGACAGGAAAACATAGCTTCCTTCGGGGCTTCTTCGGACTGGAGTCGACATGGTCAGTGTTGGATTATGGCCTTCAACACCCAGGAAGCCTGCACGAGCTAAAAATGCACACATTCTGCTTAGAGTTGGGTTGGGCCCTAAACTCCAAACCCCTAAACCCTGAAACCCTAAACCCTAAACCCCCAACCCCCCAAACCCTAAACCCTTAAACCCTAAACCCCTAAACCCTTCGTGCTTGCGGTTTGGACTTAGGGTTTGCTTGAGGGCTTATGAAGGCCTTGCCTGCGCAAGTTCACCAAATCTTGTTCCGTGAAGTCCAGAATCTTCTCCTGGCCGAAAATGTGTGTTAGTATACTAAATTGTATAGTCATAATGTTATGATATTACATTCTGCTTTTGTATAATGTATTGTGTTATACTATGGTATATTCTATTATGGACAGAAAGCGCTTTCTATGAGAGTTTAATCGGTTCCCTAAGATTTTGTACAAGGGCTGAAAAAGAGTACGACCGGTTGGGTTCAGGGCTTGGCCCGGAAACCTGAAGGTGCAGGTAGCATGTAGCATGACTCAGCTTGTATCACTTAGGTTTAAGGCTTAGGGCTTGGGATTTGGGTACAAGATATGATGCAGAGTTGGAGGCAGGAACAAGCAGAGCCTAAAGGACTGCCACACCACTGATCAATCGAAGATGGCAAAAGCGTCAATCTCATTCATCATTGAAATGTAATGAGCAATGGAGAGCGAACCGAAATCCATGCCCTGAACTCCGAAACAAGCTCACCCGTTTACCTGCGCAAAGTATGTACATGTAGGCGCACGTTAAATCTGCAAGAACCAAAGGTGTGTGACCCTTATGCCTACACTACTATCCCCATATACATGTAGACGCACTTCCCTTTAAATCCTAAACCCTGAACCCGAAACCCTAAACCGAAGCCCTCCACTTCGCGAAAATCCGAGGCGTGAGGGGTGGCCTGCGCGCGACGATCTGCAGCGGCGTCCGCCTCCTCATCCGAATCGTCGCTGCTGTCGCTGCCCTCATCCTGTCATGTTCTGGCATTGGGGCACTTTCGAGGGCCTCAGTAGTTGAACTGAATAGGGTGTTGAGGCGTATTCTAGCGTGTATATGTATCTGTATGTATATATATATATATATGTGTGTGTGTGTGTAATGTGTGTTGTCTCTCGGCCTCTTCGACAGCAGCGGCTCAACACCGTATGAGACGGTGGATGGCCAAAAGGAGGCGTAGTGAGCTAGGAACAACAAGCCTCGTTGCCGTATAGACCCGCAGGGGGCAATGAGAGAGGGCAAAAGGCGGGTTCAAACACCTAAATCTGAGTTTTGATCGTAGCACTTTGGCGAAGTCTGTGTTGGGGCTTGCTTTTTGGGTCAACGGGACCTCAAGCACAACACGCAGAAGCCCGATGTGCCCGAAGCTTTGCCTAGCTGCTTTACAGGTTTAGGTTTCAGGGGTTTAGGGTTTTAGGGTGTCCGCAGAATACCATCACCCTAAACCTCTAAAAATACCAGACTCCGAAACCACAAACCCAGTATACTGGCAAACTCAGAGCCCCAAATTTGGGATGCAAAAGCCCTCAACTGGAAGCCTTCCGTCCCAATGCCCAAAACTCCAAAATCCCGAACTACTAAGCCCTAGGTCTATCTCCCAATGACATGCAAGGCCTGTTCGAGGCCCAGAATCTCGCTGGAGATAAGCTTCCACTTGGCCTTCAGGGTTCAGGGTTTCGGGTTTAGAGATTTAGGGTTTAAAGGCTTAGGGGTTTAGGGATGCGGGTTTGAAGGTTTAGTTCACCGATTCGAGGGTGTACAGGTTTTAAGGCTTTAGGGTGGGCGGACTCTGGGTTTCATATAGTTCGAGGTTTAGACCTTGGCGTTGATGTTTATGGTTGGGGATGTTCGGCGTAGGGGTTTACTAGTCTAGGGCTGTAGAGTTTTCTGGGGTGAGGATCTCAGGGTTTCAGGTATAGAGTTAAAGGCTTGGGTTTTAAGGGGTTTCGTCATGTTAGGGCCGCAGTGTTCCCTCGGGTTCCCCAACACATTAGCTCTAAGTAGGATACACCCCAAAATCGATGCTACTTATTTCAAGGCCCCCCTATTCAGCCTTGTACTCTGGGACGTCGAACATCCTAGAAACACCCTACTCAAAGAGGGCTCAGAGGTACCTCTAGTATTTCCCAAAAAACGGGTCCATGTACCCACATAAGACATACTTTGCCCCCGAAGGCGCTCCTGTACATGTACCTTATAAGGTCAGAGCATATGGGTAGTTCTTTAAATTCACATCCCTTTTTTAAGGTCCCGCTTTATAAGAGCGCCAGCCCCGAAACGCCTCTCAGCAAACTGGGTGATCACTTCAGTGAACCACAGCCCAAGCCTGGTGAAACTTATCATAGATTTTGGAGATCCGAACCCCTAAACCTCCTCAGTGGCTGAGTACCCCAGCCCAAAAAAGGTTCACCTGTTCAATTCTGGTAGGATTATATAAACCCAAAAAGGTTAAAAGGTTACCTACTCAGCTGCAAACCCTAAACCCTCAACCCGAAAAAGAACCTGAACCTTCAATCAGGGACTGCTATCCAAACCTTAGTGCAGCGGTCTCCCTCGGTTTCTTGATTCCGACAAGGAGTCGGTTTTTTGGCGCTAGCCCACGGGTACCTTAGCATACGAAAAGCTTCATGATAAGAATCTGTTTAAAAGTAGGTTCTGGGAGGTTAAGTTAGGGATTAGGGACCTCCTCGCCAGTCGGCACTCCTGCAGACAATGCTCAGTGAGCAGCGTCTGGAGGACCTGCTGGCTGGTCCACCCACGAGTCGCTTGTCTTTTTTGATCAAGTCCTACAGCTGAGAGAGTCTGGATGAGCGATCGTTGATGAAGTCAGCGATGTGCTCCGCGACGCCCGGCTCATCAAGCATGGGCGCGTGACCAATGCTCGGTACCTCAAGGAACTCCATCTGCGGGTGTCGCCGCTGCATCTCCACTGCAGTGGGCACATCGAGCAAGTCTGATATGCCCCCACGTACCAGCATCGTGCGTTTGGGCTTCAGTGCCTCAAAAGCCGGCCAGAGATCCTGGGGAACCGCAGCCTCTTCACGCTGCTTCATCGCCTCACCGATGGCCAAGTCGTAGTTGAGTACCACTGCATCCCCCTCTTCAACACAAGTCCGCCGCGCAAAAGCCAGCCAGTCTTCCTGTGTGTTGGCTGGAAAGGCCGTTTCATTGAGGACCCCCCCCCCCCTTGATGTGCGCTGCAGCCTCGTCCCAATTTGAGAAACGAGNCCCCCCCCCCTGTGCCCAGGCGTTGTTTGGGTCCCCCTCCCCCCCCCTCTCCAACACAAGCCCGCCGCGCAAAAGCCAGCCAGTCTTCCTGTGTTTTGGCTGGAAAGGCCGTTTCATTGGGGCCCCCCCCCCCCCTTGATGTGCGCTGCAGCCTCGTCCCAATTTGAGAAACGAGAACCCGTACCCACATAGCTCTTGATACGGGCAAGTCCCGCGGTCGCCACCACGGGTCCGATATCGTTGATGACGACGTGGCTGAAGATGTCGGGACGCTTGACATTCATCACCATCGCAATGAGACCGCCCATCGATGTGCCAACCGCCGCAACCTGGGTGATAGCCTGCTGAGCGAGCAGTTCAAACATATCTCCCACATAGCTGGAAACATGGTACCGGCTGATATCAGGATCGCGATCGGAACGGCCACGACCACGCTGATCCACCACAAGCACCCGGTGGGTCTTGGCAAGGACCGGAGCAAGTGCCTCGAAGTCGGCACTATTCCGGGTCAGACCATGCATGAGTAATGCAACCGGAGCTTTGGGCCCTGGACCGGGATAATCCCTCGCAAAAAGTCTGAGGCCATCGTGCACCTGATAGAAGAGGTCGCGCCAATGGGCCATACCAACCGTCTCCATACTTCTGACGTAACTCACCCTGGGCAGCTCGTCCACGAGACCCATGCGCACTGTGCTGCGGATGACTAGCGGCAAGGTGATGCAAACTGTCGCCCCTCTTCGGTGTTAACGTTATATTACATTGCAGCGTATAGTATTTTAAAAGTTTAAAAATAACTCCGCTGTCGGGCAGGCGTCTGGAAAAGGACTGAAAGACTTGAACCATAGCTGGAGAAGTGCCGGTGTCAAGCAGTGTACGGTCTTGGCGACTATTAGATGATACAGTAAAAGATTCGGCTGCTGGCAAATCTCTGCGGTTGATGTAATATAGGGGCCTTAACAATTAGAATAGGGTTTTGGGTAACTGTAATAAGGAACACCCAAAACAGCATTGCTAAGTAGCTGATTGGAGACTTGTTGGGTCTGCATGGGCCCTGGGCATCACAGCCTTACGAAGGGGGTACCCAGAGAGCCCAATACCCCTTAATTAAGGAATATGGCTTAAATTAGATAATATACATTTACTTAAGTAATATGGCTTAAACTATATAGGGCTTCATACTATGATTTATAAGCTATATTCCTTAATCAAGGGTATCGAGCTCTCTGGGTAGGGTTCTGGGCATAGGGTGAAGGCTCAGGGCTCAGGAAAGACACTGAGATCATACCGAATCATCCGTCTGCCTCATCCGCAGCATACTGCTCGGGTGGAATGGCCTCGGAATTTCGGGAAGAAGAGTCCGGAATCTCTCACGTGGGGCAGGGGAAGCGTTTAAGCTTCGGATATCAGGGAGATGTGATTTCATGGGCGTGCGGCCCATCATCTCTTTAGATTAGGGTCTAGGTTTTGGAGGTTTCGTGGCCCGAGAACAAATCACGAGAGCCGTCCAAATTCATCTTGGCCATAATGGTAGTAGCCGTAGTCAACATAATGAAAACGCTGACAACATTGACACATCATCTTCATGATATTCATAACGAAAAAGCAGAATAATGATATCTAGAAAACAGTTATATAGTCATAGTGAAAAAAGTAGGTGACCGTCTTCCCAGGCGTTTCCTGGTCGCGTAGGTAGGTCTAGGCACCTCGGCCCCTTCTACATGCACGATGCAGTACGGGTGAGCCACCATCGTTTAGGGCTTATAGGGTTTATAGTTTATACGGTTTAAGTCTATATAGGGTTTACTGAGGGGTCAGCCTAAAGTCGAAACCCTCTTCCTTCACAGAGTGACGAGACTCAAGAGCACCAAGGCTGATCTAACCACAGCCATACAGCTTTGTTCTAAGAGGTCTACCCAAAGTGTTCCTGTTGTGGGGAATACTTTCCCAACTCATACTAAGACTTCCTACTGTAGAAACCCTGCATTCTACTAAAGAGATAATTGGGGCTATGGTACCCTCTGATATAAGACCAAGCTTTAGAAGCGAGCAACAACGCCACGGGCCGCCTTGAAGATGTTCAGGGTCTCCTCGCCCTTGATCGTCTCATCCAGAAGGTCCACCTGTTGCAGGAGTTCGGCTCTTGCGGGGAGCCCTCAACCTGCTGGGCTGTCAGCTGCAGGCAGTCCGCGCGCGGCTGCAATGCAGGGTGCCGGGAATTGAACTTTAGGGCCATATACCCTAAACCCTAAACCCTAAACCATGTCAGATCGACCCTAGGACTGAAAGACACATCACCGTCACATAGACTCCTCACTCGCCGATCCTGCCCACATCCCCGTTAACCCTAAAGGAGCGTTAAGTTGATGCCGACGTGGTCACCACCAAGGAACCATAGGGCCTCTGTTGAGATGAGCTCTTGAGCTGAAAAGCCCTAAGCCTCCGGCCTCCGATTATCCGGGGCGGATCATAGGTTCAGGGCTCAGCGATCAGGAGTATAGGGTTTAGGGGTTTTAGACCCCAAAATCCCGAACCCTACATGAATCCACGCCCTACTGTAAACTCTAAACCCCATATTATCCTACAGAACCGCTGCCAACCTCGTGCGTGATCTGGTCTTCGTCTTCGACGAGGTCGAGCTCTTCCAGAACCTAGATACGGGATTCTGGGTTTGAAGGTTTAGGGGTTGAGGGTTTCGGGATTTAAGTATGTTCAGGGGTGGTTAGGTACATTTTCAATTTTCATGAACGCAATGGCCCAACAGCTTGAAACGATCTGTCCATTGAGCACAGGATCGGCCAACAAATCGAAGCCCTGAACCCTGAGCCCAGAGACTCCGGATTATTCGCCAAGCAGCCATCGGGTGATCTGAGAACCTCTTCCTCCGTGTTTCATACAGGCCCTCGATGACGTACTGCACGCGCCTTATGCACAGAGGATTCAGATCTTCACAGCTATTAAGCCGCCCCAATCCCAACTACACCTAGCTATACCCTGGGCGACGAAGTGAAAATGTCAATCATGCTCTGAGCACAGCGCTTGTCGATCTCTCCTTCATGCAGGATGGTTCGGAACCTCGGGGCGGCATTCAATATACACAAGTATATGTGTGTATGCATATAATTAATGTATATGCATATGCAACTGTAGTGTATGTATGTGTGTATATACATAAACATGTACATGTACATATACGAATATTACATGTATACATATATACATATATACATTGTAGAAAGAAGCGAGCAGCTTGGATACCGAAGCCGATGATCTCACTTCATTACTACTCCTGCCAACCAGAACCTGCAGTAAGCATGCCGGTACATGGTTTAGGGGTTTAGGGTTTAGGGTGCTAATGCTCCGTAATCATAGTTGGCGTCCACGAATCGCCAAATGAACGCCAGCTTACCAGGTCCTCGCATGAGAGGTACAGTTCAATTACAACTGGACAACCCCTAAGCGTCCGCTACAGCCCCAAATTCCGCAACAACTGGAAGACAAGCCTGTAACCCGTAAAGCACCCTCAAAGCTCCAATCACGCGCCAGCCACGTACTTCTCTAAGTTCGAGCCGGAAGCCAGACAAGATAAGGTAGCATGATAGACACAAAGACGCGCCGCATGAAACATCGACCGCAACTCAGGAAGGGGCCGCTCGAAGATGGCCTGACAGCCAGCCTGAAAGGAATCTGAAAGGAATTTCGGTTGGGTTTTCAGACCCCAGGATTTCCAGACCTATAAGGCTCTAAGGGCTTAGGATTTTCAATGAAATTAGTATACGGAATTTGGTGGCTTTTGTTTTAGAAGGGTTCTGCACGGGCTTTGGTCAGGGTCTTATGAGGGTTCAGGGCTTGGGGGCACAAGGGCTTGATACACCAACTGCTGAACACCTCGCATCCTGCAGCACGACAAAACCAAACGAGAAACCCTGAACCTGACACCCCAAGCCGCTTACCGAACCCCAAGAGTATTCTCGTCCCTGTACCCCAAACCCTAAATCTTAGATCTGTCTATCATCCAGCCCAGAATCCCATGCTCATCTAGGCCCCTTGGAGTCAAAATAACAACCCCACGTTACTTTATCCAAATCTAAGGAGGCTCTGTGACACTGTGCCTTGGACAGCTCCTCCAGTGCTTGCCCCACTTCCTGCAAAGAGCGGCTGAAGCTGAAAAAGCAAGGGTGGCTGGAAGGTCTGGGTGGAGGAGATCATAGGAGCTGCTCTTTGCTTTGCTTCTGATGTGCTTTTGCTAAACCCTAAACCCTAAACTAACTATCTATCTATCTATCTATCTATCTCTATATATATATATATATATACACATATACATATATACATATGCATATACATATGCATATATATATATGCGCATGTGTATGTATATATATATATATGTACACATGCATATACACATATACACATCGTGAATTCCATACATCCTAGGTTCCATAAATCATACTGTAGGGATGACCCTGCAACTTACAGAATATTGCTTGAATCAGGGGGCTAACAGCCAACATCTGCCGAGCCTCTCTTAGTGCGACTCGGAGAGTTGCACAAACCCCGAAGCCTAAACCCCCTGATGACAGACCTTAGTCGCGACGGTTGCAGGCTGTAGGAAAGAGTCTCCGCAGGTGCCGGTCGAAGAGAAGCAAGACGGGAATCACGCTTCATGGTTCAGGATTTGGCAAGCATTAGCAACCTGACGTGGACGAAGCCTCGTGAGGTAAGACTGACTGCTCCTCCCAGATACCTGCTCCCAGATTCTACAACCTTAATGCCTTACAAGGTCCCTTTACGAACCTCAACCCGGTCGGGCGCCCCCAGGCCAAAACTGCCGTGGAAGACTCAACTATGAAAGAGTTGAAACCCAAAGTGTCCTGAACCCCAAACCCTGAAGCCCTCAATGCCACCGCCAAAATTACAGAGAAACACAGACTGAGGTCCTGAAGGAAGCTGACGCAGACTTCAATGGAGTCTTCCGTCACTCGCTCCTGCCGCCCATGAGAAGATTCCGTTCCGGGCTTGGGTTTGAGGCTTCAGGGTACCACCCAACTGCCCTGAAATGTAGCATCGCAAGCACCTGCCATATGCAGAGGATGATGAAACCTCCTTAAAGGGCACCTGGGGACGCCATAGAGTTCTAGGCCCCTTAAACCCTGAACCCCTAAGCCCTACTAGGGTTTCATGATGTCAGGCTTTCGAGCTTCAAGGATTAGGCTTCGGGGGTTGGGGGTGGACTCTTCCCCTCCTATGCCGGCAACTTTTCCCGGTCCGGGTCAAGCTCGTGTGAACAAGGACTTGAGCTTTGCACAGAACAACGTGACCAAACAAGCCCCAAAACAAATAAGTCATTGCAGTCTGACAGCGGGTAACGATAGAATACACAGGTACCTGCACAATTAGAACAGAACAAACGTTAGGCTACATTGTCATTTAAAGGCCTTGCTCAGTATTCCGACCCCTGTATTACCTTCAAGGGCCCTGTCTCCCATCAAGATGCAACTCTTAGGGTGCACAGGGCTTAGGGTGAACACAAGCAATGCCCGGCGCACCAGCAGCAGCGTCGCCACGTGCAGCGCGAGGAGCTCAGATGCTATCTGCGACAGAGCTGGGGATCGAGGGGGGAAGAATTTCTGAATTTGTGGTTTAGGGTATATATAGGTACCCAGAGGCCCCAAAGTAGTTCCTTTTTGGGGTTCGTATTTAGAATTCTATAAGGTAATCCCAAAAAGGAACTACTTTGGGGCCTCTGGGTAAAGATTGAAGATCAGCTTATTGAGCATGTCCTTAAGTTCATGTTGGAAGCTTGGCAGGAAGTAGCCTGGCTTCGTGGTCGTGAGCGTCGGCCTCCATGACTCTTTCGGTCGGAGCTTGCAGAAGGCAGGGCTTTCAGGCTTTGTGGAGCCATGTCCGGAGGTATATGGAGGTCCTGCGAAACTGGAATACAAGTCTTACAATGGTCTGCGACAGCCTTGTCTCTCTCTCTCTCTCTACGGATTCCTCCTGCGATCTCAGCAATCCCTTTCATCAAAATCGACAGCTGTGGAGAACACAAGATTGCCAAATCGCTTTGGGTTTTTGGATCGCCTTCGGATATTTCCCAGGAGCAATATCGAGCCGCTTATCATGAATATGAGCTGGTCGATCACTCGTCATGCAGCGCACACCAGCCGAAACCCTCTCGGAAAGAGCCCAATGAATGTGCACATGCAGCCTGTGCAAGGGCGCCTTCTGATTGACTAAGTGGGCCATGAACCGGATTGCTGCCGTAGTCACAATCTTGTCATTCCTGTCAGCAGAGGGTCGTCTAAACACACCCGAAGCAGATAAACGGATGGTTCTGCAAAGCAGGGTTGATTTCGGATCTTCAACAGTGTCTGTCACTCCTGCAAGGAGGACCTCAAAAGGAACTCTAACTTGACTAATCTAGCAATTACAGAACTTCTTAGTTTGGGGTTTGGGGGGTTGGGGCCTCCAGGCAAATCAAACCAAGACTAGCTTGAGCTAGAGCCCTGGCTAGCGGTGAGCAAGTTTAGATCTACAACTTGGGGTGTAGGGCTCTGAACTTAAGGGCTTATCTCAAAAGAAAGCAGGGGGGCCCCCCCACATTTGAACCCCCGGATTCTTGGAATGATGGTCCCCAAGTAGGTAAACAAATAAGACTACAATAAGACTGTAATACAAACTAATAACCTCTAATAAGCTTTAATAAACCCTTCTGAGCATCTAATAAGGCCTTATTTGTTGGAGCTGCTTCGCGAGGATTATTTATCGGTTATTAGGGGCATAATTAACTTCAATNAAACTAATAACCTCTAATAAGCTTTAATAAACCCTTCTGAGCATCTAATAAGGCCTTATTTGTTGGAGCTGCTTCGCGAGGATTATTTATCGGTTATTAGGGGCATAATTAACTTCAATAAGCTTCGTCCCGATGCTCAGTCTTATTACTGGAACCGTGAGGGGAATGCATGTCTGCCAGAACCGCGAACTTTGGCGCCGCCGAGCTGGCTGAGACTGATTCTGCTGCGCATGCACAGTAGGAGTCTCATGTCACATTGGCGTGCATATTCAAAGTAGGACCGTATGACACAAACAAACATCATCAATTGCTAGCTGATATCGAAATCTATTTCGTGCGAGCCCTCCCTCATGGATGGTCGTCGCTTGGTATGGGCAGTAAAGATGTAAGCCTTGTATAGTTCATTTTTGGCCTTTGAATCTCCTACACCCTGAACCACAAAACAAGTCGTCTGGAATCTGAGGACAGCTTCGCCTGGCCGATAAATTCGTTCTTGCTGTTTACACGTCCCCAGTTATTCAGCAGAAGATATGGTTGCTGTCGGATGTGCTCACAGCACTGTACCCAACAGTTATGAGGAGCAAACGCCGTTCGAAGTTTCAGAGCGCTTTGGATGATATCAAGCGTTGTCACGAAAGCTTGTGGCCGGGCACCGTAGTCCCGAGGATGGAGCGGCTTGATTTGCAAGGCGACGGCTCAATGCACAACCTGCTGCCCACGTCACTTCTCCTTGCTTCTTTGACCTGGGCTTTCACAGCTCCCAAACGCTCGCCTAGTTCAAAGAGAACGGCTGGCGAACTTCTCGGGGCCCTGCTGACATATACGTGCTCATCTGGCCAGGTTTCCATCAAGTGGTCTGCGGTGAGTCCCACAGGACAGCGGTTCCCAATGCAGGCTACAGTGGCAAGCACGGCGGTTGTTCCGGGGCTTTTGCACAATGACATGAGTGATGCCATAGCTTTGCATTGGGACGGTGCCTTCATGGAGCCTGAAAAACTGTTTCCAACCTCGCCACGCAAGTCCCCTAGCCTCGTAGATTTCGTTTTGTGGTCACTGGACCCGCTGCCTGTGAACAACAAGGACGATGAGCTGAAGCGAAATAAGGCTCTCCTGGCGACGGAAGCACGTCCCTTGTTGACGCAAGTCGCTCACAACTTGGATACCGCTGTTGTCCCGGAGGTGTTGAAACGTGAAGATGCCATCAGGCCCTTTGATGTCCTGCATACAACGGGTGCCAAAAGACGGCGTTTGACATCGCTGTCTGTGAACAGCGTGGCTGCGTTGGCAGCCCAGCGGCTTTACACCGGCAAGGTGCGCAGATTGCTGAGCAGTTGACCGCCACCCATAGGCCATGCCCCCGAAACCCTATACGATTCGGGACTGTNGAACAGCGTGGCTGCGTTGGCAGCCCAGCGGCTTTACACCGGCAAGGTGCGCAGATTGCTGAGCAGTTGACCGCCACCCATAGGCCATGCCCCCGAAACCCTATACGATTCGGGACTGTATGAAACCCCCTCCCACCTCGCACTTACCTGGGCATGCTTCCTTGGGTCTCGGTGCACGATGTCATCTTCCTGCACTGGAGCATACACTGCAGAGATGTGTATGGCCGTGATCATGAAGACTATCAATGATTCAAAGCTACTGAAACACGNGAACAGCGTGGCTGCGTTGGCAGCCCAGCGGCTTTACACCGGCAAGGTGCGCAGATTGCTGAGCAGTTGACCGCCACCCATAGGCCATGCCCCCGAAACCCTATACGATTCGGGACTGTGGCAGGACAGATGGGCCTCCAAAGCGATCTCGGAGGTCAGCAAAACGGTGAGCCTAAGGGTAACCCAGCTGGCATTCAAAGCTTGTGTGTCTTGGAAAGCATCGCTTGTGAAGCCATGTTACATGCATTGAAAATGTATCGGAAACTTGACATGCATGGTTTTGTTGGTGTGCTCAGAGAGTCAGTCCTCCTCCAGAATCTCAGGTTGGTTATGTCATGCGTGCACGGACAGAGTTCATGGACTGCGACCATTTCGCAGCCGCGCGCTTAGCAGGCCAGTGATGCCGAGACAGAAGCTTGACATTGTAGATGCTTATGCATCCTGCCAAGGTCTTCATCGATGGGAGCGATGTCGGCCAGAGGCCGACGGAGGTGATCATGCTTTGGTCGCCGGAGAAGCAAATGGGCTGCTATGCCCCGCCTATAGCACGCATCTCAGATCACCGCAGCGTGCTGGTTCGTGAGACTGAGAAGTGTTGTTTCCAGATGCAAAGCTACTGACTCACAGCTGTTGGCTCCAAGCCTAGTGCCGGGGGTTGTGTTCATGGCAGCCTTCGTCGACTTTGGCAGCCCGCGAATAGGGCACCAGAGCGTCACAGACATCTCGCGGTACACAGTTACGCGGGTGTCTGGTCAGTCCGATTCTAGTGGCACTGGTGCCCCGGGACCGGTTGATAGCCAGACTTTGTCTGATGCCAGTTCCCGCTCCTCCTTCGGAACACCCTTTGAGGCCTCTAGGCTCAGATTGGAAACCATGGTCTTTCTGCGGCTGCTGTGTTGGCCCAGAAATGTTGAATGCATCTAAGGTTCCGGCAGGGGAGCCAATGCTTGTTACCGCAGCTCGGGCAATCCAGATGAGCTGGTCCGTTTTGCACGACCGACTCCCGGTGTGGTGTATCAATGCAGCTTGGTTTACAGGTAAGCCGGTAAGCCCATATATCAGTGAGACATTGTTCCTTGGCATGAAACCCCCTCCCACCTCGCACTTACCTAGGCATGCTTCCTTGGGTCTCGGTGCACGATGTCATCTTCCTGCACTGGAGCATACACTGCAGAGATGTGTATGGCCGTGATCATGAAGACTATCAATGATTCAAAGCTACTGAAACACGNGGCATGCTTCCTTGGGTCTCGGTGCACGATGTCATCTTCCTGCACTGGAGCATACACTGCAGAGATGTGTATGGCCGTGATCATGAAGACTATCAATGATTCAAAGCTACTGAAACACGTATGCACATGGAAGTCGGTGATGTGCCATGTGCCTGGGTTGCAGCTCGGGTGCGCAGTCTTCATGGTATGTGTGAGGCTTGCATGCGTGGCTTGTGTGAGGAAGTGGACCCAGCATGCCGACAACTCATCATCGACCACCACAAGTGGCTGGCTTCCTTCACAGAGGATTTTCAAAGCCGGTGTTTGCCATGTGTGTTCGGTGATGTCATGCAGCAGGTTGATGGCACGGTGGACATGTCCAGCGGGAACTTTGAATGCAAGAGACGCCGTGTCTCTAAATCTGTGTTGAAGCGGCTCCAGTATTGCAACACACATGCGCGACCATGTTCCGTACAGACACCTGTGATGCTGGACGTGTCGGGGCTGCCATGCCCGGACAACAGCCGAGCAAACCGTGGTCGCTTGTTCGAGGAAGGACCAAGCGGCCAAGTTTACATAGCTTGGGCAGCGCAGCACAAGCAGAAGCAGACCCCACTGCTCATTTTAGAGAACGTGCCCGCCGCTTGGCATCAGTATGAAGTAGTGCGGGGAGTGACGTGCATGATTAGCGAATCCACAATTCGATGATCTGATGCCTAGGACCTGAACCTGGTTGCCATTCGAAGGTTGCTCGAGGACGACTACCTCGTCATTCCTTTGAAAGTTTCTCCCAGTGATGTAGGGCACCATGGCATCGCTCGTGACAGGCTTTATGTCTTCTGTTCGCATCGGAACACCGGCAGGTATCTGTACGACGTGCACGAAGCCTACGCATGTGCCAGCAAGTGCTTGCGTCGGCACATACACACCCGTCCCAGGGACTACTTCGTGGCCTCCGACACAGATGTACACCTGGATGCTTTCAGGATCGCGACCCAGCGGCGGGTTCAGTTCATTCCGGAATCTCGCTTCAACAGGTTGCCTTGTTTGCGTCATGTTCAGTCCTTGTGTTGCTGTCCTGTACAGTATGTTTCGTGACCGAGGGTGTCAGAGACCTGAGCTATCTGCTGAATTCCAGAGAGTTCGAGCAGAAGCTTGCGTCTGAGCTCCAGTACCAACAACGCTTTCAGAGCTATGCGGAGGACGACGAGGACTGTTGTGTATATTTAGGCGACAATGTTCGTTGGTCATTGACATGGTCAGCAGTCAGTGGCAAAATCCCAACTTTGCGCCGCAGCAGTGGGAGAATGTGGAGCCCTTCCCGGAGCAGGTGGATGTGCCCGGTAGAGAAGCTCGCATGTCACGGCTTTCCCGTGACCAAAGAAACTGCATCAGTGCTGGGTGTCCCGCCCCTGCCGGTGCTGGATCCGATGAGGGCTGATAGTGTGTGCGGTAATTCCATGCACTTCAGCAGCTGTGCGTTGGTCCTTCTTTGTGGTCTCACTTGCTTTGGTGCACGTTCGCCGACGGACACAGTTGAGTTAGATTGGCCGAGCCTGCGACAGTGCCAAGATGCGCCGTGAGATACCGACGATGCGACCAAAGAATTCTCGGTTTGTTTCGCCATGCATCCCTCTGTCCTCTCTCTGTCTATCTCTGTCTGTCTCTCTCTCTCTCNGCGACAGTGCCAAGATGCGCCGTGAGATACCGACGATGCGACCAAAGAATTCTCGGTTTGTTTCGCCATGCATCCCTCTGTCCTCTCTCTGTCTATCTCTGTCTGTCTCTCTCTCTCTCTCTCTCTCTCTCTCTCTCGCTCTCTCTCTCTCTCTCGCTCTCTGTCGCTCGTGTGCACATATATGGTATAGGCACATCTCAGCCCCGTTGAGAACTGGAGTCGCCAGCGTCGTTGGGTGCGCAGGTTGGCAGACTGCANCTCTCTCTCTCTCTCTCGCTCTCTGTCGCTCGTGTGCACATATATGGTATAGGCACATCTCAGCCCCGTTGAGAACTGGAGTCGCCAGCGTCGTTGGGTGCGCAGGTTGGCAGACTGCAATTGTTACACAATGTATTAACATATACGTTCATGCGTACATACATACCTGCGTACATACACACATACGTAGATGTATATACACACACACACACATTTGCACACATACATACCTACATGCATAAATACTCAGCCACGCACACAAACGGACACACACTTGCACACATTCAGTCTTCTCTCTCCCTCTTTCTCTCTCTCTCTCTCTCTCTCTCTTCATCTCTCTTTTCTCTCCTTCCCCGGACCAGCATTTGCAGACTTGTAGATTATTGATGATGCGGTTGATGTGCTGGTGCAGCAAGCAGTTGGCAATTCCAATGTTACCGGTGTGTGGTTCAAGCGTTCAAGCATCCGATATTGCCGAAGGTGTTTGCCTGTTGCCGGCAACATGCGTCCGAGCAGGGCCCCAGTAAAGGCCCCTGCCAAGGCCCTCCCCAGACCCCCGCCGAAAGCACCGCCAGCGACAGCTGTGGCCAGTGTCCGTCCGGTGAAGGCCAGTTCTCCACCCGCGAAACCACCCCCCATGGCCATGCGTCCGAAAACCCCTGCAGTGCATGTCCCTGTACCAAAGGCCATAGTGCCAAAGGTAGGAGCAGGACTTGAGGACTTTGATCCGCGGCGGGCGAGCCGCCTCCCGCGGCCACCAGCACCTGCTGAACCCAAGGCGGCGCCGGCGCCGGCAGTTGCAGCAATCACGCGGCTGGCCTAAATTACTTGCTCGTTGTCCCCCTGCGTGTTCCAGGAGATATGCCGCAGTATAAGCCTTGCATGTGCCTCGCAACTGAGGTGGAGTGATGGGTTCGTGATTCCAGAGATTCCGATGGGCCGTGCTTCGGTGCCTAAGGCCCCAAAGGCTGGAGCCAAGGGTGGTGCTGTTCCCAAGGGACAGGTGAGTGCAGGGGGCACACGGCGAAGACAAGTCGAACGCTACAGTGCCTCATACCACAACATAGCTTACCTCTCCGAAACCTGCCTGCCATGATTCTGTGGTGCCCTTCACTGTGCCGTTTGCACTTGAGAAACAATAACGTGTGACCGCGAAAAACCTCAGCTAAGGACTCCCACCTCATGGAATGGCTTCGTTTCATAGAGCCCTCCGTGTGCACCCAAATAATGTTGCAGGGGTGCGACCGTGAATCCCTGCTATGCCTGGTTTTCCTAGCGACGGGCATGGAGCCGTCGGCACGGATACCGGAGTTGCTCGGCAAAGCAAGCTGAGTGAGAATTGTTTTTGGCATGGCTCGGTAACTAGAGCTGCTGCTGTGTGTGGCAGTGTGTGGCAAAGGATGGAGAAAGCCAGCTGCCTTCAGGCTCTCAAGGACGAGTATGAACGGTTGGGACGGCCTCTCGCTCGTCTCCGCTATACTGGCAAAGAAGCGAAAG
>BGNK01003714.1:7364-68006 GCA_003297005.1 Symbiodinium sp. clade A Y106 | reverse complement strand
GGCCGCGTTCTGGAGCGAGTTCCGGCCGAAACCGGGGAGAAGGACTTGCCCCACGAACGAAACAGCCAGAGACTACATCACAACGTAGCGCAGTTTTGAAACATGGATATAAGAGAGAGGCCAGCAACACGCTCAGACTGCCAAGGTTTGCGCGCGTACAGTGGATATGTTGCGTGGCTGAGCTTGTGCTCGAACCAAGCACATCTATCCAGAATCCACGAACTGCGCAGTCACACCACGGGAGATAATTGCCTGCACACACTTTCGAACAACAACAGACACAAAAATGCCTGTGATCCAACGCATCGCGCAAGCTTCGGCCCTCTGGCACAGGTTGGACGTGCATGTAGCCTGATGGAATGTTAGATTTCATGGCACGTTCCGTCGGGCATTGGCTCTGCCAAGCAACCTTCCTCCAAGTCCACTTGCGTGCCCTGCTTTCCCATCTCGATGCCACGATTGCGGCGCTCTGCTGGAGTCCCTTTTTCCTCCAAGAAAACTCCCGTACGTTTCCTGCTTGGGTTATTGCAAGTGTTACACGAGTTCCGGTCCCTGCAAGTCCTGCGAATCTCGTTTTTCCCAAGAATACCGGAAGGAAGCGTTGTCCCGCGGTGGTTCAACTGGTTTGAACTCTGCTCATGTCAACCAGAGTGTGAGTGCAGTCGAAAGACTAGCTTCTGCGATAAATTTTTGTCCCGTCCTTCCACTCGGTTGTCTGGAGGGAGGTGATGCGTTCACCGAGAGGCCATCGAGCCGAGGTGCTGTATGCTCGAGAGGCCATCGAGCCGAGGATGCTGTGTGCGAGTGTTGTTGCTACAAATATTTCGGATGGTCTATTTTTTGCGTTTTGAATTTCCCTTTTTGAGGATTATCAATTGGAATGGCAGTTTTGAAAAATAGTCTCTGCTTTCCTGTCCTTTTGAATGAGTTGAACCTTTGTGAGAAGAAGAATGAGGGTTTGGGACACGAATTGTTCAGGGTCGGGGGATTTGGATTTCGTTGGTTCGATTCTTCCTTCTGGCACAACAGTTGATTGCAAGTTTTGGTTGTAAGTCGGTGGAGTGATTTTTCTGATGCGGAGTGCCTCAGGCCCTGGAGCCACAACTATGTTGCAAAACCTACGTCGCAGCAAGGTGAGTAAGATGCAATGGGCTTGGAGCCTTTGTGTCGTGCTTTCTTTTGCTTCAGCGTGCAAGTTTCCGAATCTTCTTCGTCTCGCCCATGTGTTCGATGGAATTTTGGTGTCCGCATTTCTGATAGGAATGCACTGACATCAGCAACTCGGTCTTTGCGATCTTTCGTGTGCGAGCTCAATCAGTTCTGATTGGGTTGTGGCCTCAAGGTTCTTGAATACTATTTGCGTTAGCAGGAATTGTTTTTCCCAGCCTCACCAAGACTTGGCGAACACGCCGGGTTCCCTTAAGTATGTTTTGGGTTTTAGGTCCCTATAAGGCCGGTGAGCTGTGGCTTCAAGAGACAGGTGGTCCTACTCCTAGGTACGTGCGTCAGCTTGGCGCTCAGGTTCTGGCCGGTTGGTCGACATCCGCAATTCTCCTTGCTCGTTTGAGGCATCTTTGTGGCATGGCTCCTCCGATTGGGAAGGTGATCGTTGGGTTATTATAGCCTATTCGCTACCGGACTTGCCAGAGGGGGTTTTGGATGGTTTAGGTTTTCCTAGTGGTTTAGCAGCTTCAGGTTGCGTGCAGCAAGGCATTTTGCCTACTCCGTGTGCCCCAACATCCTTGACTTTACCGGATAGTGCGGTTTTCTTCCTGGATATTTGCTCCGGCCGCAACGCCCCCTTGTGTCAAGCCGCACGGGATGCCGGAATTCCATCGATTCGGATTGATTTGCTTGTTGATGCCGGCCATGACCTTTTGGATGTGGTTTTCTTTGAACGCTTGATGCGCCTGTGTTTCTCGGGACGCATTCGCATGGCCCATGCAAGTCCGCCATGTTGCGAATATAGTCGTCTTAAACTTCGTCCAGGCGGCCCCGCACCATGTAGGACCCCAGAGTTCTTGCAGGGTTTGCCGGGCAATGATGCGCAGGCCTAGTTGCGTGTTGAGCAGAGTGCCACTATTCTTACACGTGCGGTGATGCTATTGTTGGCTACCTTCCAGGCAGGCGGCCATGTTTCCTTGGAGCAGCCACGCAACAGTATGTCTTGGTCGGAGCCTGTGGTGCAAGGTTACCTTCTTGACATTTCAGCAGATGTCGTGGTTGTTGCCGGCTGCGAGTTCGGTATGAATCGGTCTAAACACTGGGTGTTTGCATCCTCGTGGAGGCCGTTGCAGTGCCTCGCTTCTGTGTGCTCGCATGGTGCTGATTTCCATCCTCCTTATGCTGGCACTCGAGATGTATCCGGGGAGTATCTGTCTCGAGCCACGGCGGAGTTCCCTCAGCTGTTGGCCGCAAAGTATATCGCGGCGGTGGCTCCTTTGTTTACGGAAGTGTCGGAAAACTTGGATGTGACGTTTGATCAGGCATTTGCTTCAATTCCTGTCCGTAAGTTGGAGTCTTTCCCTAGAGCCACTCAGGATGGCGGGGGCATTTACTCTGTGCCTGATTGCGCAGCTCCGCCGGCCAACACTCCGGATGTCTTTAGGTCTTTGCGTGCAGACTTGATGAATTTCTTCGTCCAGGACAGGAGTCCCCTGCGCCTTCGCAAAGCCATTGCGTCCGAGGATCAGTCACCCCTCTTTCAACAGGCTCAAGTCATGCAGCTTCGGGAAATTTGGGTTAAGTGGTTTAGGTCTGTTGGTTTTACGCATGACATTTCTTGGCACGTAGCGGAAAATCAGCCGTACAGCCTCGATGCTTTGCAAACCCTTGCGGAGGCGCTCGAGGACCGTGATGTGCACTTGTGGGGAGCTCTCAAGGAGGGTGTACCGATTGGTGTTGCTGGTGACATTAAGCCAAGTAATTGCTTCATACCGCTCGGTGTGTCACAACAGGATGTGCATGATGAAGACTTCAAAATCTGTTCTGGCCACTGGCCAGGGGCAGCTTCGGACCCAGATTTGCTGGAGGAGTTGATGGAGGCTGAGTTGGCCGCGGGCCATGTGGTGGAGTTGCCTTCTCTTGAGGCAGCGCAGGCACGCTGGTCGCGTGTGGCGATCGGAAAGGCAAATATCATCAAGGCGGAAGGGAAAAGTCCCAGATTAATTATTGATCCTTCGGTTTCCCGGGTTAATGGGGCATGTGTGATCCCTGAGCGTTTCCTTCTTCCAGGGTTGAGTGATATGGGGTTGCTCTGAGGAGGTGCAGGGTATGTCGTTGGACATATCTGCAGCGCACAAGACCTCCCGTGTTCGGGAGAGTGAACGCGGGTTGCTTGGCATTCAGGTCCGCGATAGATTTTTCTTTTATGCCGTGGCTCCATTCGGAGCGAGTTTCTCCGCGCATTGGTGGCAGCGTTTAGCAGGTTTTTGGGTCAGAGTGGCTCATAAAATCCTGTATGTGTGCCACATCCTTTTAATGTATGTGGACGATGCATTATTGTGGCAGTGCGCTGGCGCAATTGACATGTCAGCTGTTATGCTGCTGTCGTTTTGTCAAGTTTTTGGCTACCCGGTCTCTTGGCGGAAGCTTCAATTCGGGCCAACTATTGTATATATAGGCTGGCAAATACATTTCCGTGCTGGGGCTTTCTCTTTGCCTTCGGAGAAATTGCCAAACTTTTGGCGGCTATTGATAAGGTGCTTTTGCCTGGTGTTTTTCACTGGCGGGATTTGGATTCCTTAATCGGTCTATTGCACTTGGTGCTGCAGATGGCGCCAGATTTGCGTCCGTGGCTGTGCAGTTTATATCAAGATAAGGCAAGGCCTTTGGGAACAAATTTTTCGCTTCCGCAGTCGGTCTGGCAGCAGCTGGATAAGTACTTGGATGCTGAGATGTGTTTTAGTGCGACACCGCCAGGGACGTCTATCGTCCGGGGCAGCAAGTTGTTGAGCGTCAGGCATGTGGACATCAACAAGTTGTCGGATTTGCACTTGGTTCGAAACACGGGCAAACGTTTGTGGGCACGTGTTGCTGATCCTACTACGGGGAAGCGCAAGCTGTCAAGCTTGAGCCGACAGTTTTTAGTGGGTTGGAAGTGCTTCTGTTTGCGCCCACCTATGATGAGGTCACTTCAGCCACCGTCTTTTGTGCCTGAGGTGTCTATGGCGGCGGATGCATGCGCCAGCGGCTCTTCAATTGGCATCGGTGGTTGGGTTAAGTTTCCGGGTCAGGAGTCTTTGTGGTTTTCGGAAAGGTTTACGGTGCAGGACTTCTTGTCCCGGGATGTCCCGGTCGATCAGGATGCTAATCTTGATATTGTCTCGTATGAGACATTGGCGCAGGTTGCGTTGGTCTTGGTTTTCGCATCTGCCTGTGTGGGCGGTCGTATGCGCATTCAACTTCCTGCTTTTACAGACAATTCAGGTACGGAGGCAGTGTGCATAAGTTGTTTACAACAGTACAGCCGGTGGCTTTCTTTGTGCAACGCTTAGCGACAGTGGCCTGGCAGTCTGCTGTTACCTTGGACACTACGCATGTGAGCGGTTGTCACAACGATGCTGCAGATTTGCTCAGCAGGTGGCAGGGTGAGGAGCTCCTGCCTTCACATTTCCACCCAGAGTATCGTGTGGATTGTTCTCTGCCCATCCTTTGGGATGGCGTCAAGGATGTCCGTGTTTTTCCTCCAATTGCTAACTTGCTTTGGGAGCCTCCCTTGTCTAAGGCGAGGTGTGATGGGCATTGACTGCCCTTGTCTACGCAACTTGTTGCATGTGCCAGTGCGGCTGAGTGGACCCCATCGGTGCGCGGTTCGCGTTGCGTTCCCCCGGTGGTGCGCGTGCCACTCATTTTCCGCTGCACTTGGCTAGTTGAACTTCGATGTGGTGTTACTTGAAAGCGGTTCGTCTGAACAGCTACTGAGGGCTGCTGAGAGCTGGTCTGTTAGTTGCCGCGTCAACGCAGTGTTGCGGTTAGCCAACTGCTTCCTGGCTCACTTGTGGTCTTGGGTAGGTGCGGCGATCCAGTCTTCATTTGGCAGTTATTGTATGGGCTTTGCTTTACACACAGCTATCTCTCTGTATGCATCGTCGTATATGCATGACTGATTCGCTGCTGTGTATTCCCGCCAAAATGAAGACTGGACCGAGTGCATAAGCATGCTGAGTCGCATATGCTTTAGCTTGTAGAGATACCGCGGTGGCTTAGGACGAAATCCTTAGAACGCAGAAGTGCCAGGCACAGGCAAAGATGAGAGACGAGTGGTTGGAAAGCACCAAAGGAAAAGGAAAGAAGGAAGAAGAAGGAAAGAGCAAAGCCAAAGGAAGTGATGAGGTCATCGAGATCAACGACGACGAGGAGCCCAGCTACCAGTGAAGCTAAAGGAACGTCAAGCTGTGAGGCCAGAGAGCCAAGGAAGTGAAGTGCGTGCAGGAACCGTGGTAAGAAGACCCTTTTTGTTTCCTGCAGTGCAAAGGATGATGATCCAAGTAGTTCAGGAACTTAGCAGTGAAAGTTTTCTTTTGTACAGGAAGCAACCTTGGAGAGGATTGCGAGTGAACGTTGGCATACGTTTGCGTAGAGGAACAACTTCTGTTTTCAGTGGAAAAGGAACTGCAGCATTAGTACTGTTGTATAGGAAAGAAGCGTCGAAGCCAGTTTGGTAAGGAACTTACCGGCACTACCTTCGAAGGCGGGGTGTTAAACATTTCCCCCTTGACAGTACAGCTGCAGGTGCAGTATGTAAATGTCTAGGAACGAGCCGGAACGTCAACGACCGCATAGGCTCGAGACCCACAGGACACAGCGCCCGTGAAAGGAAAAGTGTCCGAGTGTTAGCGAGTGTAGGAACAACAGTGAAGCCCGTTCTTTAACACCAAGGCAAATTCTTGTTTTCCACCCACGGCCCTCTTGATGCCTAAGACATACAATGTGTCTTTCTTGTGCAAGAGTCTGGTTTCGACCATGCGCGTGTGGGTGCAATCGCCAGCTGTTCGGTCAGACGGTTGCCCTATGTGCCTCTGCACTCTGCATGCTCGCCAAGTAGGCCGTGCAGACTGAATCCGAGAAAAAGAAGGCAATCTGAAGGTTTCGTTGTTGATTGGCCGGAGCAGACACTGAACACCTCCGCTAAATTTCAGCTAGCCACAAGGGAGATGTGTGCGGTGCACAGTCCGCGGGGACTGCACTGCTCACGGGTGAGAGTGACATAAGCTAGCACCAGACCGCACAGTGGCGAGAATGAAAATGGCTGTGTTTCAACTCTTCAATAGGCACTGCTTGCCAAGTCTGAACATCCTAACGCTCGAAAAGACAGTCTGTTTCGCCTGAACATGCTGTGATATGACACCAAAGCTTGGGTTTGCTGGATTTCTGAGATTCCTCTAGCACTGGACCCGCTGAACTTTTCCGAAACAACTTTTCGTCGTTTCAACCCTTACTTAAACATAATGATACGTTGCCAAGCCTTCTATGCCATGCCGTGTAGCTTCAAAACATGGCGTCATGAAGCCCATCAGAACAATCCACCCACAACACTGGTTGGGTTTCGATGATTGCTAGTGTTTTCGCGAGTGTTGATACCTTGATCTTTTGATCCCAGCAGTCTCGTAAATCATCGCTGCTCGTTTTTGGTCTTCCGACTACACCTAAAGATCTGCAATCTTAGATTCGGGACTTCTTCTTTGTGGCCCGGCATCGCCATGACGGTGGGCATTTCCAGAGGCTATGAGCCCGGACGAGTGCTGCTCATTTTGCCGACCACCGACATAGGCCAACTCTGGAGCAAGTTCGGCTTCTATCTCTAGCCGTTGGGGTTCGATTCTTCGGATTTTAAAAGTTTGGGTTTAGTCTCCCGGGAGTGGAGCTGAGGGCTTCTTGATCCTTGCGGCGGGCCCTGAGCAGGTGTCAAGCATGCCGCCTTGGCAGAAGATGCTTCGCTGCAAGCGGACCTCCAAGAAGCTTCCCGCCTGCTTGCAGAAGCAGAGGTGTCTCTGAGCAGGGGGCGTATCGAGGACCGCTAAAGAAGCTGTGTCAGGGTGTAGGGTCCCAAAGGCAAAAGCTCAAGCGCCAGACTGTTGGGAGGGTGTGGAGCTGAGACAGCTCAACATCCTTAAAGATTATTGTCTATCGTATTCTTAAAGAATATTAGTATTAGCATTATTGCTACTACTATCATGTTTATTGTTGTTATGTAGTTATTGATATTGTTATTATTACTTTTGCCAATACTGTTATTTTTATTCGAGAAAAGTCGTACTAATATTATTATTATTACTGTTGTTTTTCCTTTCTGTTTGATTTTTCATTGTTATTCTTATTCTTGTTATTGTTACTACTACTGTTTCTGTTGATGTAACTGTAAGTAGAAGTATACTTATGATTATTGTTATTTTTACTACTATTCTTCCTGTTTCGTGATTATTATTGCTATTATTGTTATTACTATGATTATTACGAACAGGTTTGATTATTACCATTAACACTTTCTTTATTAGTTTATTGTTGTTAGTATTATCGTTATTGCTGTGATTCCTGTTGTTATAGTTGTTTTACTGCTACTATTGTCATTATTGTTAGTTATTTGTATTTTTGTTACTATTGCTATTGTCGTTCCTTTTGTTATTGTTGCTATGAATTCTGTCTGAATGTCGAGGACTCCCAGTCTGTCGCCAAGAAGGCCCTGGAACAGTTTCGGGCCTGCAAAAGTGCCCAAGGCGTGGCCGATGCCACCCGCGTGCTGCTCGGGTGCATGTGTGTGCAGGGGGTGAGGGTTTAGGGTTTAGGGACGGTTTAGGGTTCAGGGTTGAGGGTTTAGAGACGTTTAGGGTATCCAGATTGTCCAGATTGTACTCACAGCCAGACTCGAATTTCACAAAATCCCAAGTTCTCACACCCTAAACTTTAATTCCCAAACCCGAGAAACCCTAAACTCAAGATCACAAGCCCATACCAATGTCAGTATCCTTCCTGATTTCGATACACAAGCACCCACTCAGATTTTCCCGGACTCTGAAAACTAAACCCAAGCCTCTGACCCTAAACCTAAACCTTTAACCTTAAGCTTTTCTGACTGTAAGAGGGAGGAAAGAAGCCCACGCAAAAAAAACTGAAGCTTTAATCAAAGCTAAGACATGAAAATTAAACCCCAAGCCCTGAACCCTAAGCCCCAAATCCCAAACCCTAAACCCTAAACCCAAAATCCCTGAATCCTAAACTCCAGACTCTGCCATGCTTGCAGCGTAGCTAGGCTATCAGGGTAGCAGTAGCGATGAGTAGCCTTTCAGAATCCTAAACCCCAAAACCTAAAGCCCTAAACCCTAAAGCCTAAACCCTAAACCCCAAACCCTAAGCCCTAAACCCTAACCCCTAAACCCCAAAGCCCTGAACCCTAAACCCCAAACCATGTTTGGGCACGGCAGCTCCCACCCAGGGCGATGTGCGCGCTGGCAGAATTCGAGTCCCGCAAGGAGGCTCTTGCCTTAGGCCAGGAGCACCTCAAGGACTCAACGGTTTCGGGCTTTTGTGGTTTCAGAGTTTTTGGGCTCAGGGTATAGTATAGGGTTTAGGGTTTGGGGTTTTGATGCGTTCTTGGAAAGGTTTCACAGCGTGTTTTTTGATGGTCAGGAGCACCTCGTGGACTTCAATGCTTTGGGATTGGGGGTCTTGATAGGTTTTCTTCCAACAGGGGTTAAGCAGGCTTTAATCTCTTTATGAGTTGTCAATAATTCTTTAAAAGAGTCGGTTTTAGTAAAGGTGTGCATCTGCGATTTTTTCGGGTCTTACAGAAGTCCTATTTCTTGTTATGGCTTGTCACAATGTTTATAGGGTGGTTGAACCCTACACCCGCAACGCCACAGGGTGGCTGTGGGGGTTTGGGTTCAACGTTTGTGGCACTGAGGTTGAGGTTATCAAGGCTTCTGCTCCTTGGGGAACGAGTTGTTTTTGGAGAGCTGCTTCTGAAGGATGTTTTTCCGTTTCGAGGTCAGAGGTGCTTCGATCGATGGTCATAAGTTGTCCTCACAGAAGAGAAGCAGAAAGAAGAGCAGCAATGCAGTGGCAATGAGACAAGAGGATGAGGAAAACGATGCCAAGCATCAGCCGGTTTGAATTTGGCACAACCCTTAACCCGAAACCCTTCCCTCAACCCTCAAACCTCTCAAACCTTCAATGTGTAAAGCCTAAACCCTCCCTCAACCCAGAAGCCTTCAACCCTCAACCCTCAACTTAGGCCCTCGACCCTAAGCCCTCAACCCGAAAAGCCCTAAAACTCCCAACCTCAAGCGCTGAACACCACACCTGCAACCCTAAATTCTCAACCCGCCCCACCCCCAAAACCCTAAACCCTAAACCCTTCGCAGGATGTCCGCGCAGCTGGAAACAAAGAGCAGGAGGCGATGGCATTGCAGTCCCTTGCAGAGGTGCTCCTGGGCCTCGCGGTTTAGGGTAGAGTCTAGGGTTCTTAAGGTTTCTCTCTGGGATTTCACAGGGGTTTGGGGTTCAGAGTCTAGGCTTCTTGAGGTTTCTTTCTAGGGCTTAAAAGCAGGTTACATACATTATGGCTTTCTTTAGACTATTAGACCTGCTGTATCCGTCTACGGTGGGCTGTTAGGGCCCTAAACCCTAAACCCTAAACCCCTAAACCCTAAACCCTAAACCCCTAAACCCTAAACCCTAAACCCGGGTGCCGGGATAAGGGCCCTTCCTGCGGTCTTGGGGGTGCTCCGGGTGCTTGGGGCTCTTGGGGCTCTTGGGGACCTTGGGGACCTGGGCTGGTTCAGAGTTATAATCGTTATAATAGTTATAATAGTTATAGAAATTATAAAAGTTATAATAGTTATAGTAATTATCATAGTTATAGTAATTATAATAGTTATAGTAATTATAATAGTTATGGTAGTAATGGTTTGGCGGGGCTTTAAGCTTTAGGGTCTAGGGGTTTAGGGTCCAGAGGTTGCTTGGGTGTAGAGCGCAACACTTTTCAAGAGTGTGCAGGTCTTCGAATTTTGATTCCGAATCTACCGGGCTAAGGGCTTCGAGGGATTGTTGCCACTTTCGTTTAAGGGGATAGCGAAGCACAAATCAACCTGTGCAGACACAGAAGAACCGTTAGCCTCAGAGGCCGAACTCTACGACGCCACCCTAAACCCTGAACCCTAAACCCTGGACCCTCCTGAACCCTAAACCCTGCACCCTATAAACTCTAGAGCCTAAACCCCGAACCCTGGTCCGGCGACCCAAGAAGCGCCAGCTTCATTCACACTTCACGAACTCCGAACGCCAACCCCGGAAGGGTTTGGCATTTGTTGAGGTTCCTACGCTTTAGTATCCACAAAGCTCAAGCCAAAACCCACTGAATCTGCTCGAGGCCGCCTCAACCTTGAACCCTCAACCCTAAGCAGCTAATTCCTGAACCATACCCCAAAACCCTACAAATTTCAAGCCCTGACACAGCCCGGTGTCAGGCCAAACCGACAAATGCGATTGAACACGTGCCGTAGGCCATAGGCTTGTTACAGTGTTCTTGTAAAAAGGAAAGCACCGCGAACCCTGAAGCCTTGCAAACACATGGCCCCTGTTAAACGATAACATGCCGCTGTAACTAGCTCGTTTTTAATAACGAAAGCACGCACGCCAACACCCGCAAACCCTAAAAACCTTAAACCCTAAACCCTGAAACCCTAAAAACCTTAAACCCTAAACCCTGCAACCCTAAACACCCTGAAGCCCTAAACCCTAAAACCCTTAATCCCTAAACCGAAACCCTTAAATAGGGCCCCAAAAAAGCACATAAGCAAAAAAAAGGATAGGGCTATCCTATATAAACCCCCTTATAATGAAGCCCAATAAGGTAGGGATATCCCTATAAAATAGTTATGCTTATGTGCTTTTGGGGGTCCTTATTAAACCCTAAAAACCCTGAAACCCTAAAGCCCTGAACCCTTAAAACCCTTAAACCCTAGAGCCCTAAAATCCCTGAAACCCCTAGCAGCCCTAAAACCCCTAAAAGCTCTGAACCCTAAACCCCAAAACCGTAAAATCCTAAAAACCCTGAAACCCTAAAATCTTCTAAACTCTAAACCCTAAACCCTAAACCCTAAAACCTTCAAGCCCTCAAAACTGAAAACCCTGAAAACCCGAACCCCACAACCCTAAACCCCCAAAAGCCTCAACCCCTCAAAGCCCTAAAACCCTTAAAAACTCTAAGCCCTACACCGCCAAAAACCTCTAAACAACAAACACACCGAAACTTTAAAAAACCCTCAAAATTTTTAAAACCTTGAAAACCCTGAAGCCCTAAACCCCAAAATCCTAAAACCCTAAATCCTAAACCGCTGAAAACTCTAAAAACCACCACAAGTCCTAAAACCCTATAAACCCTAAAACCCTAAAAACCCTTAAACCCTAAAAGCCTTCAATCCCCAAAACCCCATGGCCTTCCCGGCGGAGCAGGTGGCCACCTTCCGCTGCCGAGGGGAGCTTCGAGACTCCGCCCTGGCCTGGGCCGACGAGGACGGCGTGATAGGTTTTTAGTGTATATATATATGTATGAATATGTACGTGTATATATATATATATATGTATAGTTTTCAGTTTTTTTTTGCGTTTAGGGTTTAGTTCTTCTTTTATTTTGAAGGGGGGGGTGTCGAGTTTATGTGTTTTGTTTTTTGGGGCTTCTGTCATTTGTAAGGGTTTTTTCTTAGGAGGTTTAGGATTTTGGAAGGGTTGCAGTTCTTGTTTAAGGGTTTTGGTAAGAGGCGTGCGGATTTCCGGTTGAAGGATTGTCAGGTCTTCCGACGATCGTTGTATGCTTGCAAACCCTCGCCCAAGCACGACACAGTCTACTCTTGACTCCAGACCCTAAACCCTTAAACCCCAAACCCTGAAAGCCCAAAGCCCAAAACCCAAAAGCCTTAACCGCCGCTGAACTCTAAACCCTCGCATTCGTGAGGCGGTGACGCTCCAGAGAGAGCTCGGTGTCGAAGCACGGAAAGGGGTCGTCTTGTGGGTGCTGGGGGTTGCGGGTTTGGGGGTAGAGTCCGCCTAAACCCTAAACCCTAAACCCTAGAGTTTTGGGGCTATGGGGTTTAGGGGTTTTGCAAGAGGGTTAAGTATGGGGGCTTCTGGATTGAGGTTTTAGTGCTTTGGAACTTTGGGGCACGCGTATCAAGCATGCCTGAAGCGGTTGGGAGTATGGTGACACTAGCCCTACCCAGACCTTCCAAAATCCCTTAATTAAGGAATATACCTTAAATTATAGTAGGATCCTTAATATGATTTAAGGTATATTCCTTAATTAAGGGATTTTGGAAGGTCTGGCCCGACATGCCCAGAACTCCAAACCCTGCAGCTCTGTACTAGGCCGATTTCAACAGTCGCAGACTGCAGCTAGGACAGGAGGGAAAAGATGCTTTAACAAAAACCCGAAGCCCTAAACCCTGCATACCCTGAGCCCTACACCGAAGGGGCTTTGTGGCGTAGAGGATGAGACTTCATGACGGAGCCAGGCTATTACGTATAGAGGTCTGAATAATTGGTATGACCCCTGAAGTCCCCTGTATTATAACTATAGTAGAATACCCCAAAGCCCTTTCCTAGTTGACAAGGCTCTATGTATCGTTCTCAAAGAGTGTAACTTCCGCCCTAATGACGGAATACAGGTATTGGGTATTTCGGGCTTAGGGTTCCCTTGACTAAGCGACATACTCGAAATCATACCTTTAAGCCCTCCATCATTGAAGGTCGATTCTGTAATTAAGTGGTATTGGGCTCTCGGGTTGTTGCATACTTGAGGCTTGAATCCCGGCTGTTGGTTTGGAAAGTGCTTGTTTCATGTTGTTTTCTCATTGTTGCAGGTTAGGGCCTAGTAGGGGTTTAGGCATACGGGTAAGCCCACCACTTCATCTATTCCCGACCACTGTCGATGACGACTTGACACCAAAGCCGATTTCGGAGCAAAAGCGAGACAGAAAAACAGGACTCTACAGGCAACCCCGGGCCTTCCGCTGACGGAGATCTGTAGCCTTCACGGGCTCCTTTCAGGGCTTCCCTTGAGGATGTCTTTAGGGCTTCCTTTAAAGTTAAGTCGTACTTTGCAGCTTTTACTTTCAAGTCTTTGGGGCTCCCTGATGCCTCAAAACCTCAACCCTAAACCCCAAACCCTAAACCCTCAACCCTAAACCCCTTACCCTTAAACCCTAAACCCTAAACCCGAAACTGAGGCAACAAGAAGCTAGAAGGCTTCGCGCTCTTAGCTGCTGCTTCCGCATGCACGCAGAAGAGTGCCTCGTCCGATCTGGGCTTGTGGTGGCGTCCGCCTTTCTTTTTTAAGGCTTTGGGTGTCGGGTTCAGGGTTTAGGGCCTTGGGTTTCAATATTTCACTAGGACCACGATAGTATTACACCTTTCTTAGGGTAGAGGGTTCATTACTCACAGGTTGTACTTCTTACAAACGTGCTCATGGCCAATTATGACATCTGTTGTGCCTAGGATCCGGTACAGTTGATGCTCATAATTTCTTTACAACGCAACCTGAGTGCTCAACAGACTTGCGGGACTCCTGACTATTTCATGGAATGTCTGACAGTGAACAAATCCACCCAAGTTTAAAACCCAAGCAGGCGTAATATAGTGCACATTTTCGTTTTGTGCCTGCTTCCTTCTAGTATAAACATACCCACCCCGCCATTTTTGGGGTCCGGGCTAGCCCTAGGATTCCTAACGCTGACAGTTTTAGTAGCACAGCAGCAAGGCTCTGAAATGTCATCAAGGACTTGTCTTGTTCTCTTCTGACTATCTGTGCACTATATTTTACATATGCCATATGCACAATATATATATATAGTGTGTATATATATATATATATATATATGTATATAGAGACACATATGAACATGTAAGTGTGTACAGGTAGATATGGATTCACAGAGGTAGCTTAAGTTCTAGTCCTTCATATAGATCTAGATCTAGAAACAGCGGTAGACATGGTAGACAAAGTTTTACAGCTACCGATATAGACAAACATGTAGATGTAGAGTTTGGTATAACTAAGTCATTATGTCTATCGCCCCTTATTACGTTCTTTCGTAGCAGAGAATCCATCTCCGTGTGCAGCCCAATTAATATGTCTATAAATATAGACATAATACATGTACATATATATATATATATACACACACATAGTTACATCTATGTAGACAGGTGTGTATACATCTATATGTACATATGCTACCCCTTTTCGGTATCTACCTTTGTGCGTTGTTGGGTAAAAATATTCGTCATCTAGGTTGCAACGAATTCTGCGCCATGATGGTGCCAGCAATTGTTTGTGTAGCTCATGCTTTTCAGGCACCTCCCCACCCCAGGACCAGGAGCAACCGCTACAAGTTTAGGCTTAGAGCACAGCCAAGACAGCGTATATGTATACAATATAACACATATATATATATATATATATTTTTTTTTTTTCAAAAAACTTGTTTATAACAAAATACACATATGGGTATAAGTAGTACATGATCTTCCTCTGCATGGCTCTGCAGGTGTGAAGGCGCATCAGCGGAAGCACTACTTGCGTGCCATCAAGTCGCTGAAGGCTTCTCAATGTATTGGGTCGAGAAAAAGGTCAGGTTTAGGCTTCTGAGTTTTGGGCTGTCGTGTTTACTTACAGGTTTTCACGGTTTAGGATTCCAGTTTTTTTGGGCTCACTTAGGGTTTCACGGAAGAAGCACTATCAAGCCCCCTATAAAATCAAAAACACGCGGCGGAATTTCAGCCACGAAGTGTCGACTTGACTGAAGGCAGCGATTCAGCTGTTCACCGAGTGCCCAGAGGAGGACAGAGTCTGGCCCTGCCGAGCCATCGGCTTTGGGGAGTTGTGTAGGGTTTTAGGGGTTTAGGGTTTAGAGCTTTTAGGTTTCAGGGTTTTTTGGGTTTTAGGGTTGTTTTAGGTTTTTTTAGAGTTTTTTTTAACAGGTTTTGTTTTAGGGTTTCATGGGTTTAGGGTCTCGGTCCCGAACATAGGCCAAAGGATCAGACCTCCGTCATGTTTTCACCCAAGCTGTACGTTCTCGAAGCCCCTTTTTGTATCGGGTTCGAGTCGGATCCGGTTGTCTGATAGGTGTCTGTACGAATGGTCAAAGTTTTCTGAGCCAAGAACCTGAAATCCGAGTGCCCTAACCAACACAGACTAAACTCCAAACCCTTGCGAACTCCGGGTGCGGATGTGGAGTTCTTTCTTGCTGATCTAAGCTGAAACCTGCAACCCGAAGCCCTAACTCTAAACCCCGATCCCAACCCTAAAGCCAACGAAAAGCCTTCTATTCTGGGGTTCGGTTTAGGGTTTAGGGTTTAGGGCCTTCTATTCTGGGGTTCGGGGTTTTGGTTTTCGTTTGAGTTTCAGGTCTTTGTTTTACTTATGACGCTGCTTTTGATTTGCTACAGAGGACGTGGTTGGGCGCAGCGGAGAGGCTGGTTGGTTCCCGATAGCTTTTCAGCGGAGGCATTATCGGGTTCAGGGTTCCATGCACTTGTGCAATTTTTTCCAGGGCTTTATAAGGTGTTTACAAGGGGAAGGTTTTGGTGAGAGTTTCAGGAGGGGCTTTACACGGGGTTAAATCGGCTCTAATTCCTGTGTCCTTTAAGGTGTTTATGCTCCACTGCGAGGAGCACAGTGTAACCAGAGACCCTCCGCAGTTTCCCTGACGCCCTCAAAGTAGAAATCTCAAGCCTTCAAGCCCACATGCCAAACCTTGAATCCCACATCCGAAACCCGAACTCATTCCTTCCACCCCGAAGCCGAAACCTTATGGTTTAGGGTTTAGGGTTCAGAGTTTAGGGTATAGGGTTTAGGCTTCAGTGTTTAGGGTTCAAGGTAAAATAGAAGGAGCCCTGCCCCGCGCGGAACAGTGGCACGGTTCTGCTAACGATGCAATATTTAGAAGGTTTCTAAGTTTCCCCGGCGCACCTGCCGCACTGTGGGCTAAATCGCGCACTCGCTCGCGTCTTTAGTCACTCTTTCACTCGCTCGCTCACCCGCACACGCCCTCCTCGTATAGAGTATAGACCTAACAAAAAACAAAATAGGTGCAGATTATGTTTGTGAGGGAGCGAGTTTGCGATGTTGGACCAGCTATCATTGCCTAATGAGGGGGCACATCAAGATTTCCATTGCTTCATGAAGGGTCGAACATGAAATCAGCCACCATCGCCTACTGTGGAGTCGAGCTCAATTGTTGGGATCTCCCAGCATCGCCTCCTGCGGATTGAAATATGAGATGTGGGAGGAACTGCCATGGCTTAATGAAGGGCAGTGAGGGGTCGAGTTTGGAAAAGGAGATCATCTGCCATCGCTGGGACAAGGGGCGAATTTAAGCTGCTGTATGGGGCCGATCGCCATGGTTTAATGTGGGGTCGGGTTGAAGATGTGGGAGCAACCACGCTCACGTAGTGAGGGGTCGAGTGTAAAAACGCGATGAACCGCAATCGCCGAATGCGGGGTCCTATGTCAGGCATGGGAGCAGCTGCCATCGCCTGATGCGGGGGCAGAATTAACATGTGAGATCATCCGCCATCGCGTGATGGCAGGTTTCACATATGTTCACGACCGCTAACGGAAGAGTCGGGTGTAAGATATGGATTCAACCATCGCCCATGTGAGAGGTCAGGCTCAAGATAATATGAGGTCAGCTTGATCATTGGTTCACCCACTACGTACTCACCCGCAAGCCCTAAACTCGAAACCTTAAACCCCCTGAACCTAAACCCGAAACCCTAAACTCTAAAACCCCTAAACCCTAAACCCTAAACCCCTAAACCCCTAAACCCCAAACCCCTAAACCCTAAACCCTAAACTCTAAAACCCCTAAACCCTGACTTGCTTCAGGCCAGGGCGCTCCATGGGCTAGCCTCGGCGACTGGCCGGTTGGAGGCACCGAGCTCCGCACTCCGTGCTGTACCCAAAGCTTGCAGGGACCTTATTAGTATTGGGTCCTTAAGGGGTTTAGGGCCCTAACTATAAGGTCCTTGGAAGCATCTGACGAAGGAAATGTACTTTCATATGGAATCAGTGGGTTTTATAGGGCATCATAGGGGGCTTTTGCAGGATTTGTCGTAGCGGGCTTAGAAAGGTTGACAAGGGGTTTGTAAGCATTGCTACAAGGCGTTATCGTTTTCTACTTCGACGCTTACTTCTGTTCTACTCCTGCTTGCTCTCACTGCAAGCTAAACTTCTGTATCGAAGACCCTGAACCGTCAACTTCAAACTCTAAACCCTATCCTACACCCGAGGCCCTAAACGGTAGACCTTCGGGTGCAGGATTTTCGAAAGTCTGTCTCGCATGCCCGCGAAGCGGCGGCGATGTTCCAACAGCTGGGCCTCAGCTGCTCGGATGGATTCGGAGTTCCTGAGGGGTTAAATCGGGGTTAGGTTCGGACTTTTACGTGTTTTGGGGTTTTGGGGGTTTTTGGCTTCGTTTTTGGTCAGGAACTTCAGATTCTTAAGGATTTTTGGATTCAGGCTTTTCGGGGTTTCGAGTTCAGGGTTTAATACACCAACCACGGCACTACGGCTTTGCGCCCCAAGACCCAAGCCTGCACAAATATCCCAAGCCCTAAACCCCACACCCAAAAACCCAACGCCCTAAGCTTCCCAGAGCCCTAAACCCTAAACCCTACATTCTCTAGCTTATAATCCCTAAACCCTAAACCCTCCCAAGCTCCAAAGTGCTGACGCTCCAACCCCCCAACGGAGGGTTTAGGGTTTAGGGTTCGCCAGCGTGTAGGAGCAATTTATATGGGTGGTTGTCAAAATTATGGTCCCTTTATGGGTCCTATAATACGGCACCCAATATTTAGGGTACCCAAAAAGGGGCCATAATTTTGGAGTGGTTTGGAAAATCAACGCTCGGTACGTGCATCTGGGGTGGCAAACGGATGGTCTTGGGCGGTTGAGACCAACAGCACGCGGGTTGCTGGTTACTCCCACTTGCTTAAGTCGTTGCGTTTTGTTCGTGGCAACCCCAGACCTTCGCGGGAAGCTTTGTTGTGGGGTCGTTGCGTTTCGGTGTGCACATTGGGGAAAAGGCTTCCAAGATGATGATCTGCGGTGTTTGTTTCCTATCTCAGGGTCCTTTCTTCACCTGTCTCCGGAGGTGTGCACTTGCAGGGTCTGCAAAAGCGAACCGCAGCACGCGTGTGTAAGTGCATGCATCTCAGGGTCCGTTCTTCACCTGTTCCCGGAGGTGTGCACTCGCGGAAGGCTGCAAAAACGAACCGCAGCACGCAGGTACAAGTGCATGCGGCCTGTCCCCGGAGGTGTGCACTTGCAGTAGGCTGCAAAAACGAACCACAGCACGCGGGTTAAGTGCATGCATCTCCGGGTCCGTTCTTCACCTGTCCCCGCAGGTGTGCACTTGCAGAAAGCAGCAAAAACGAACAGCACGAATTCGTAGCAACTGCTACAGTTTCAGCTACCCGGGGGGGTGGGGGCCGGAGGTTTTAAGACACATGGCACAAACAATGCTAAAACTGTGCCATCTCGCGAACCCACTTTCAGACTCGGCAAAACCACGAAAACTGTAGGACACATTAACGTACCCCCACAGTCATGCCCAACTCCGGACCTGTGGGTTTTCAGCCAGCCGGAATGAGTGGCATCGGCGGCTTGCAGGGCAAAGTTATGGGTGTTGCGGGCTTGTTTATACAGGCAGCCTTTTTACATGGAGCACTTCCATGCTTCTGGAGTTCGAAAACAAGTCGCGACCCAACCAGACTGCCTCCTCCAAGTGAGCCACATACAGTTTCTATTTATTTCTTCTTGGGGGTTTCGGGTTTAGGGTTTAGTTTAGGGTGTAGTGTTTGGGGTTTAGTGTTTAGGGTTTAGTGTTTAGGGTGCAGGGTTTGCCAGTGCGGCGGCGTCCAGGACAAGTCCCACGCTTATACGGTGCTGCCCCAAGCCCCAATCCCAGGAAGGACTTTGGGACATGTTATATTTTCCCTTATTGGGCTTAAGAGGGTCCTATTTACTAATATTTTTCAAAAGCTTTAAAAGCCCCAAGCCCCAATTTTTTGTGGAGTGCTCTTTTCTACCTCTTGGAGGGCTATCGTAGCTCGAGTTGCATACTTTGGCTTAAGCTGATTAAAACCACGAGGTGTTGTGCGGGCGCACAGGGGCGTAGCCCCTAACAGTTTTGGGTGTAGTTTAGAGTTTAGGTTTCAGGCTTTAAGGCTTCAGCGTTTACGGGTTTCGGGTTGAGGACCTGTAGATCTGAACCTTTTGCTTTGGACCTTAACTTACCTTTGGTTAGTAGGGAATTGAGGAATGTGGTACAATTATAACTACTATTGCCACCATTCTTCCATTCCCTACTAACCAAAGGTAGGTTAAACACCAAAGCATTAAGCCGACAAGGAAAAGAGGAAGGGCTCGAACTCGAGTTTCTGGCGCGGCTGCAGCTGCAATTGGGCCACTACAAGGACTGGGGCTGGCCTTCCCTGGATTTTTAGAAAGCCAGTTTAGGGTTTAGGGTGTTCTCTTGTTGTGGGCCTCGTTGGTTTGGTGGTTTCGGTTTTTCTTGAGGCTTTGAGCTTTGCAGGCTCTCACGTCTTAGCACTAGGCATCCGACCTTTTGGGTGCAAGGTCAACCTCAAACCCTAAATTCCCGCTTTACACCTTGAACTCTTACCGGGGACTTTTGGCAAGCATCTGGTGTAGGGATAGACTGTCTGTTTGTATGCCAGGGAGCCAAATACCTCGTAACGAAGGAATACACTTCAATATACTACCTCAGATCACAATATGCAGCCCTATATTCTTAAGGTATACGTGTCCGCCTGTCATTTCTTTCTCAGCTCTTGTGTTTGATATGTTTATATTTACACACATGCGCACACACCCATGCATGCATGCATGCATGCATGGCTGGCTGGCTGGCTGGCTGGCTCGCTGGCTGGCTGGATGGATGGATGGATGAATGGATGGATGGATGTCTGTATGTCAGTCCGTCTGTATGTACGTATGTATGTATGTACATGTGTGTCTATGTATTGTATATATATATATGTACATACACATGTACATCTGCCTGATTTCGTGGTTTGGAGGCACAATGCAGGTGGAGCTGAAAAGCAAACCCGCATCACTCTTGAAGCATACTTCAACCTGCGCAGATGCTGATCCCACACGGGTTCTGCAAGAGCTCTGTTAGGGGGGGGGGGTGTTATGAGGGTTTTTGCAGGTGACGGGTTCTCAAGAAGTGGGCTTTGGAAGGGCTCTAAAGGGGCGCTGCAAGGGTTCCAGAAGGGTTTTATAGTGCTGACCAGGAGGGCAGAAAGTCTGCAGAGGCCGCTCCAGCTGAAACAGAGGGGGGGGTCCCTAAACCCTAAGAGGGTTTAGGGTTTAGGGTTTAGGGACATTGAGGCTTCGGGGTTCGGGTTTAGTTCAGGACTCCCGGTTTTGAGTTTGGGGTTGAGAACTCCCCGTTTGGGCTTTGGGGTTTTTGACTCATGCCAGGGGGTTTTATAAAGCCCACATGTGTGGGGCCTCATGTTATGCTTTCAGAACAGCACAACACCCAAGAACACTCAGTCGAGTTTAATGACAAGAAGAAGAAGCAGCATGCCTATCATAAAAAGACTTTTGCGAACACGACGAATGACACATCCTGTGAACAAGCCGCCATGGTCGGGTCGGGTCGTACTTGAAGCCCTTGCGAAAGAACAGCTCTTAGTTTCAAACCATGTTGACTCTGTTGTGACTGTTGTGGACTATCGTACCAAGATCCCCCGACTCCCTTCCAGTATACCCTGAATACCAACTATTGAAGCCCTAAGGGCTCTATTGAAGGGTACTTGGGGCGTCCTGGCAGGGTTTAGGGTTTACGTCTTTGGGTTTCAACCCGAACAGCCCTAAGCCCAAAACCCTAAACCCTAAGCCCTGAACCCTAAACCCGAAACGCGAAGCCAAGGAGGCCTTGAAAATCTTCATCAAGCTCGGGAACTCCACCTGGCAGGGTGTCGCCCTCCGCACCTGCGTCAAGGCCCGCTGATCCGTCCGCTGTATACTGCTTGCATAAGGGTGGAATTGCCAGGGGTCCACAAGGGTTCTGATTATAAGGGTTCTATGAAGGTTCTAATTGGGTTCTGTAGCGGTTCTTTCCAGGGGACAGCGGCGCGGGACAAAGCCACGACGAGCGGTTTCGATCTCAACTAATCAACGTGAGCCTAGCGATGGGAGTAGTCTTGCTGCGTCGTGCTTGCGCAGCCTACCTTAAACCCTCAACCCAATCCAGGAAACGACATCATGATGGGGCATAGCTTTGAACTTCTGCTCAACCTCTTAAAAACCGTAAGCTGCACACAAGCCCTGCGCCGGGGCCTGCTTGACCCGAAGATCTGCTCCATATGGCTGTGTGCTAAGGCCCTGCTCCGGGCGAAGAAGGTGAAGGACCTACTCGTGATCATGATGATTTAGGGTTTGGGGTCCAGTGTTTATCATGATGATCTGACGGCAAGCATTGTAGCGCCTTTTAGGTCATGGTGATTGTTGCAGGTGCATGGGGGTTCGGTTAGGTCTTGGATGTATGCTTGTCATGTTGAGGCCATTTTCATGGCTGTTGCTGCTTTTGTTCTTTGTCGCTGCATTGCTGTTTATTTGTTGTCTTGGCTTACTGCCTGCAGATTTTGAGAACCAAGCTCACATCCAGCTCTTGGGGATCCAGATCTGTAAGAGTGGATCGAAGTGAACAGAATCGGGTTTCGGCAGATGCTGCAGGACGATTGTACAGGAGTAGCCTTTTCTTTTCTCTTGCACCCTGCGCCCGAAGCTCCGCCCAAAACCCGCCCATCGAAGCCAACAGCCCCCTCGCCTTTCCAGGAGGCCCGAAAGCTAGTCAACCGCCGCATGGACATCTTCAAGGAGGTGGGGGCCTTGCTTGGGATTCGGGGTTGCAAAGTTGTGAGGGGGATCCAGGTGGATTCATTCCGCACCTTAATCTGCAGGCCTTAACCCGATTGCCTATTTCGGAAACCTCCGAACCTTGAGCCCTAGCCTCTAAACCCCGAACCCCGAACCCCTGAACCCCTAAACCCACTTTGGTGCCCCGGGAATGAGACTGCTTGAATCACGTGTGCGGGCTTCCGGAGGCGAAAGACGTCGTGGGCATTGCGGCGACGTTGGATGCCACGGCAGAGGCCCAGCGCCCCGGGAGTTGGGAGCCCCAAGCCCTAGAAGCTTCAAGGGTTATTCGAAGGCATTCTACTTGGAGGTTCATGGGTAGTTGTAGGTAGGGTTATATATTCCCCAATGTGGGTTATATGTACAGTTACCCTACTTATGCCCATACTCATAACTACGCATGAACCTCCAAGTAAGGATTACGAGATGGGTTACGAGAAGGGTTCCTCCAAGGATTACAAGAAGGGCCTCTAGAAGGTTCAGGGTTTAGGGGCTTTAAAAATCCGTTCATGAGCCATTGAAGCGAACCTTTCGATCTTTGCAAACTTTACGCCCCCGAAGGAACCCAACCCCGCACTGAAGCCCTTCTCCACCCCAAGCCCAAACTCTTCCTAAAGCCTAAACCCTAATACCCTAATACCCTAACACCCGAAACCCCTAAACCCCAAGCCCTCAGCCCTAAGCCATAAACCCTAAACCCTAAACCCTAATACCCTAATACCCTAATACCCTAATACCCTAATACCCTAATACCCTAATACCCTAAACCCCTAACCCTGAGAAAAAAGCCCTAAGCCCTAAACCCTAAACCCTAAACCGAACCCTAAACTCCTCCTAGATCCCAAACCTTAAATCCTGAAGCCCTCACCCGAAACCCCAATCCCCAACCCACTAATCTCTGCAACCTGAAACCGACAGACAGCCCAAGCCCTACAACCCTACATTCTCACCTCTAGAACCCTAAACCCTAAAGGCCTAATTCAAAACCTCTTAACTTGGAGAAGCCCAAAACCCAAAATCCCAAATTCCAAACCCTAGAACCCTAAACCCCATTGCCCTAAAATCCAGCCCTACAGTCCAACCTCTTCAACCCTAAACCCTAAACCCCCAAACTCAAAACTCCTCACTTTGGAGATCGCTAATTCCAAAACCTAGAGCCCTAAACCCTATTGCCCTAAACCTTTAGCCCCTCGAGGTGGTCATGGTGGAGGGCGACCCGGCGGGGGCCGCCAAAATGCTCCAGGAGGCCATAAAGCTCTCGAAGGACCGCGCAGTTTTCAGGGGTTTAGGGGGTTTTGGCTTCTTTTCAACAGAGGGCTTCTGGCGGGGTTTGGAGTCTTAAAAGGTTTAGGTTCCCGGGGCCGGGTTCCCGACGAGGACCTCGGGTTGTGGCAGATGAGTGGAAAAGTTTGAGGGGATGTTTGAGCGGATATGAAGTAGAGTTTATATTGCCCGTTTTGGTGAGTGTAGATAGGCCTCCTTTTGAATATTGGTGAGTGTAGATATTGGGTTTTATTATGGGGATACTAGTAATATATACCCTACGCTATATCAGATTGGCGCTTCGGGGTTTGGGTATGTGAGCAGAAGGAGGCGCTGGGTAGATTTATATTTTGGACGTGCAAATATACATAATGTATCTATATACGGGTAGTTGTCAAAATTATGGTTCCTTTTTGGGTACCCTAAATATTAGGTGCCGTATTATATTGAGGACCACAAAAAGGGACCATAATTTTGACAACCACCCATATATATATATATATATATATATATATATATATATACACACACACACATACACCATGGTTGATCACTATTGCGAGCACTCCGGACGATGGTTCCAGGGTTCAATTCAGGCTTAAAACTGAGAGGAAGGTTAGCTCAATAGAGTTGGAGCGTAAGAAGTACGTAGGACATGAGCAATGATTGAGGCTACCGTCGGTGAGGTTTCCGTCGGGCTGTGTAGCCTTAGAAAGGACCTCAAGAGAGTTTTGCAGCCGTCTTCCAGTGATAGGGTTTAGGGTTTAGGGTTTAGGGTGCTTTTTGGTCTTGACTCCGGGTCGTGGGCCGCTAAAACACCTCCGAGTGACCCAAGCAGAAGCCATCACTGGTTCGTGCAACCATGTGCAACCTAAATCTCAGATCATGGGAGGGATCCGAAGCTTGGCACGGAGGATTTAGAGGATCCCAAACGTGCGGCAAGAGTTTGGCTCTTCATTGCTGCGTTCCTCCACCGTCATATACAGCAAAGTGCAAATGCCCCTTGGTCGTTTTCGGCCCGTTCCAGCAAAATCAATGGGGCTGCCGACGTTTCCCTCAAACCCTAAACCATAAACCCTAAACCGCAGACCCAAAGCCTTAAACCCTACAGTAAACACTTTCCCCTACAGTAAACCCTTTCCCTCGGGGCCGTGGGCCAAAAGTCTAGACCCAACTCCCTGCAACCTCGGCGAGGACACAAAGATGAAAGAGCGACAGCTGAAGAAATACGAGGTCCGGTCATATAGGGGCGCAAACAGTTAATGATCGTGTTTTTTGGGGTTACTTTTTTGTTGTGTAGAGGCCGAAAAGACACAGTATTCCTCAACACTGCCTGGTATACTTGCTGTATCGTATGCCGCAGAACCGTGAAGGACCCCTTGTTGACTGCCGTGCTGGTGGCCAGGTGTGGGGTCTTTCGGATGATAGGTTTTTTTTCCCGGTGCCATGCCCAGGGTCCAGAAACTGCCCTAGATCTCAGGCCCCCCAACCCCAAACGCTGAACCCTGAACCCAGCATTGCAGGCATTCATGGCTAAAGGCTTGTGTTCGCCCCCCTGCCCATTCTGGCGAGCGACTGATTAGTACCTAAGGGTTCATCTTTAGCTCTAAACCCTATACCCTGCTAAACCCCCAAACCCTAAATCTCTAAACCCTGTAGAGTCTAAGGTACCCGAACACTTCAGTCACACCTTCAACCCCAGGCATATCCCTTGCACGGCTTGTGGGATGCTTGTAACTTGTATGACCGTTTCGAACCCTTAGCCCAGTAATAGTATCCCCTTGTGCTACTTGCTACCTATATCGCATGTATGGTTTGTTTTCACCAATTCCGTATTCTAGTTGTGCGACCTGTTCTGCTTGCACGAAGGCCCGTACATTATCCTGCCCCGCAAAACCCCGAAGACTTTCTAAAACTCTAGAAGACTCAGAGACTGCTGTAGAAGCCCTACAACCTTGGAAGGCGACGTAAGCCCGAAACCCTAAGCCCTAAAACAACAAACCCCAAACCCTAAACCCTGAACCCTAAAACTCCAAGCCCTGCTATAAAAAGCTGCCTTGGAAGGCGACTCTGATGGCTGAGATGGCTAACTTCTACCTCCAGGGCCAGAAGTACGACGATGCGCCCCTCGGATCGTCGAAAGGGGAAAACCCCGAGCCCTAAATCCCCAGACGAAGCCCTAAACTCTCAAACCCGAAACACTAAAACCACTCCCTGAACCCGACACAGTCCAAGCCCTAAAGTATCTTTCAAGCACCAAACCCTAAACCCTAAACCGTGATTCTAAGGCTCGACCAGGCACGCAAGGCCTGCCATCTTTTCCAGAAGATGGACTGCGAGGTCGAGATGGCACTTTGGCAGCACTGGGATGTGCTGGGTTTCGGGTGTTCAGGGTTTCGGGGGTTTAGGTTTTCGGGGGTTTAGGGTTCGAAGGTGTTGGGTGTTCACAGAAGTGTTATGAAAGGTTGAGAGTTGTGGGGTTTGGGGTGTGGGGTATTCGGTGGCGTGGCGTCCTAAACCCCAAAAGCCCCTAAACCCCAAAGCCCCAAAACATGCGGAACGAGGTCTTGACAGTAGGCCGGAGCCTCAAATGCCAAAGCCCCTACAAGCCCTAAACCCTAAATCTTGAGCCCACAGTCCTAAGCCCCTAGTGAGGCCACCACCATCAGTACCATGGTCATGTCTCTTCTCTGCATGGAGCGGCCGGATGAGGCTTTGGAGGAGTTTCCGTTGCTTGAAACTCCCAAAGGCACTTCAAGGTTTCGGGTTTACGGTTCTCAAGACTACTTGTTCCGGACACTTGGGTGTAGATCTGGGATGTATGCTTGAGGGTTTCGAGGTAATTGAGGCCTGAATGCTTCGAGTCCCATGGTTGAGGGTGCCGGAGATCCAGCTTGGGCCCCGGGATGGGTGAAGTGTCCTCTTTCCTACCTTTGGTTAGTAGGGAATGGAAGAATGGTAGTAATAGTAGTTGTATTTCTGCCCCATTCCTCCATTCCCTACTAACCCTAAACCCTAAACCCTAAACCCTAAACCCCTAAACCCCTAAACCCCTAAACCCTAAACCCTGAACTTCCCCATTCCTCCATTCCCTACCAACCCTAAACCCTAAACCCCTAAACCCTAAACCCTAAACTTCCCCATTCCTCCATTCCCTACCAACCCAAAACCCTAAACCCCTAAACCCTAAACCCTAAACTTACCCATTCCTCCATTCCCTACCAACCCTAAACCCTAAACCCCTAAACCCTAAACCCCTAAACCCCTAAACCCTAAACTTCCCCATTCCTCCCTTCCCTAGTAACCAAAGGGAAGCTTGAGGATCCAAAAGGTTTCTCTTTGATTTACTGGGCTTAGAGCACCCAGAGAGCCCAATACCCCTTAATTAAGGAATAGGGACCCAAAAAGGGACCATAATTTTGACAACCACCCATATAGCAACCCCTTATAGGAACCTCTAGAAACCCTATACCCAGAGAGCCCAATACCCCTTAATTACGGAATATAGCTTAAATCATAATATGAAGCCCTTAATGATTTAAGGTATATTCCTTAATTAAGGGATATTGGGCTCTCTGGGCAGAGATTTCCCCAGGGATCTTATCGGGCCAGTAGGCTTCCCAGAAAGCCCAAGGGGCCCCTTAATTAAGGAATACCTAGGGCTCCTTTAAGGGATCTCTAAGGGATCCATAGGGTTTAATACCCCTTAATTAAGGAATAGACCTTATATCATTGTAGGGGCTTCAGATTATGATTTAAGCTATATTCCTTAATTAAGGGGTATTGGGCTCTCTGGGTTTAGGACATCGTGCTGTCTGCAACTTACAATTCAAACGGAGGGTTGGGAGTTTCAAGGGGGTCACGCAAAACAGGGACCAAGCCCAAAGCCCTACACATCTACCTCAACTCTGAGGAAGCTCTGAACCCTAAACCACAAGGCCTAAATCGATGCCATTGCATGTGAAGTCTCTAAGCCCTAATCCCTGAAAGCCTTGTCTGGCATAGGGTGGAAAAAGGAGTTCAAAAAGCAAGAAAGCATTGTCTGGCTCAAGCGTAGTGTGCTGGGTACTGCCGCCACTCAGTAACAGTTGAATAATATTAACTTTATAGATATATATTCGGACCTTAATAGTTAGTTGCCCTATATTATTATAGACTGTAACTGTATGGGGGCAGTACCCAAGTAATGTACTTGGATGCTTTCGTCTTCTTTGCACGAACATGTTGTCCCTAGAGCCCCGGGAGGCAAAGAGCGCTCGAAAAGAACCCTAAACCCAAAGCCCTAACATATCGCCCTAACGGCCAGGCCCTATAAAAGCTGAACCCCAAATGCATACCCTCAAAGCAAGTCAGGGTTTCGGTCTCTTGCTAGCCCCTGCCTCGTTACGGGTTCCTACAAGGGTTTCTGTTAGGACCCCGTCGAGGAAGAGCGGTTTTCCTGAACTTTGAGCACCACGCGCCTGAGGCCTTCACCCAAACCGTAAATCCTCACCCTAACGGTAGCCCCGAAACCCTAATACACCCAAAGCTCCAAAGACATGGTGAGGAGACGAATCGGGCCATCAAAATCTACGAAAGCCTCAACGACAAGAAGGGCGAGGCAAAGAGTTCGTATAGGGGCTAGCATATGTAGCAAAAAGTTCTCTTGTAGTCACCGCCTGAGCTGTGATTTCGTTTTTGATCAATACACAATTCTGCTTGCACATGCCTTGGGACAAGGGGGGCTGCAGGCTTTCATGTTCCATGGTTCGGGGCTGGAAGTTGTTGCAGATTGTCGTTGGGCTTATGGGATTCAGCAGCTTGGCGGTAAAACTCTACGTAGAGGGGTAGTGTGTGTGTGTGAGAGAGCACCCGCCTCGCTTCGAGACTCTACAAACCCTTTAAAGCCTAAAGCCCTCCTCCTTGCAAATTCTTGTGCTTCGCATCACGTTCCTTTCGGTGTGGCAATCAGCCCACCTTCGACCGTCGAAACTCTCAGCAACAAGCTGCCCAAGCTGGACAGCCTGAGTGCCGCATCCCAGGACATATGAGCCCACAATAAAATCAGTGATTCTGGATGTTTGATATTGCTTCATATCCCAGGACCGGTATTTTTTGTGTATATGTGCATGTGCATTTGTTGTCTGAGATTATACATTTCGTAGCCTTTGCCTTTGGCCTCAACCCTTCAAGTGAAAAAAATCCTGTATTGAAAACCACATACAACCGTATTGAAAGAAGCAAACACTACGAACATTTTCTCAAAATTATACTAAGGCGGAAAAACCCTAAGCCCTAAACCCTAAACCCTAAGCCCTAAACCCTATAAACCCTAAACCCTATAAGCCCCTTTTCAAGGCGACCTTCAGCCCCTTGAAACCCCCGCAAACCCGCTAGGGCCTGGCCTGGATTAACCACTGCTCCGGGCTCACGAAGATGGGCCGCTTCGAGGAGGTTCCGGGGGGTTTAGGGTTTAGGGGTTAGGAGGGGTTTAGGGTTTAGGGTTAGGACTTCGTAGGGGTTGTGTTTTAGGAGCCCAGAGAGTCCCTTTAATGAAGGGAAGATGGGCCGCTTGGAGGAGGTGCGGGCTTCGGAAAGGTTTCTTTTTTAGGAGCCCAGAGAATTGAGGAAGATACCTAAATTAGGGGTTCCTTTAAGGGTGTTGGTAGGGTTTAGGGTTTAGGGCTTAGGGCTGAGGGTTTAGGGCTTCGTAGGGGGTTTGTTTTAGGAGCCCAGAGAGCCCAATAGCCACTTGAGGAAGGAAGATACCTTAAGTTAGGGGTTCCTTTAAAAGGTTTTTCTTAATAGGGTTTAATATCCCATAATTAAAGAACATACCTTAAGTTATAAGGGGCGTTGTATTGTGATTTGAGCTATCCCGTAGTTAAGGGGTATTGGGCTCTTTGGGATGGACTTGAGAAGGGCTTAATAGCAAAGGCCTGAAGTAAAGCGGTTAACAGGGGCTTTGCAAGCTTCGAGGACGTGTGTCCGAAACTGCTTTTGGTTTCTACTGGGGTCTGGAGGATTCCGAGGTTCATGCGGACTTACGGCCAGGTACGGCCATCTCAAGCGGATAGGGTTGATGGATGAGAGGGGAGCTATGCGGCTTGGGTTTAGGGCTAGGGCCTCATGGTTCAGGTTCAGGTACGGATCACGCTCCTTCTTGGTGGCACAGCTTGGGCCTGCGTCACAGTAGCTCCCGCAGGATAAATGCTAAAAATCGTGAGTGCGTTCTTGTGAGCCAGGCTCAGAAGATCGCGATGCGTGCCCGCGACATCTTCGCCAGCCAGAAGCTTCTGATAGGCCTTATCGGAATCCCTTGAGCGACTTCCGGTTCCAGGACGATATTCGGTTTTTGACTAACAGGCGCTTCAAAAAGATCCGGCACTAAGCTTCACCTTGTGGCAGCTGTCTACCTTATCGTCCAGTCTTCTGAGTCGAAATTGTGCCAGATTTCGTTTTATCGCCCGACATGTTGCATTTCTTCGCAACGGATCTTATCTTCACAAGCTGAGTGGAGCCGGCAATTCACGCAGCAGTCCTTCCTGCAGAACGTGGTGAAGTGCAGAAGCTGTCGGATGAATGCAAGTCACTGTAGGTTTCGATGGCTGAGTAGTGCTTTTGGTGGAGGCGGTGGTGCAACTACTTCTGCGGCACCGACGAACGGGAGTTGTTAGCCTTTGTCCATAACCGGTCGGGGATGTCTCAAATGTCAGCGCGACCGAATGGTTTGAACGGGTTGCATGCATCTTGGATCTAGGATTTGCGCGACTCCCCGAAACAACCCTAAACCCTAAACCCCTAGCCTGTTTTTGAAAAAGGAGCTCACAAGAAAAGAAAACCACCAGCCCGAATAAAAATTGAGAAATGGTAAGTTTTTGTCCCGTGAACCCGAAGCCCGAAACATCTGAGGGGCAGCATCCGGCACCATGGTAAACCCCAAACCCCTAAACCCCTCAACCCCCAAACCCCTAAACCCCTAGACCCCTAATCCCTAAACTTGGCCTTCAACCCTAAGCCCTATAAATCCTGAACTCTAAACCCCTATAAACTATGCAGGTGAGGGGCAAGCCCTGGACCACTTATCCAGCCTGCACATGACCAAGGCCAGAGTGTTGGAACTTTCGGCGACCTGGGAGACCCTCTACCCCTACCCCTGTATTCCTATGCTATACTAAACTAGACTAGACACTCTTATAAGGGTTCCTTTAAAAGGTGCTTGTATATGACGTAAGCTGCTTCTTCGGAGAGAAAGGGCTCTGGGAGGAGGATCTCGGGTTCAAGGCTGGAGGGTTTTCAGCCCAAGTAGGTGCCAGCTGGATTCCCAGACAGACCCAAACCCAGCACCGGCACAGCTAGCGGTTTGGGGTTGGGGTTTTTCGCGGTTTGGAACTCTGCGGTTCAGGATTTTTGCTGTGAAGTTTTGGATGGCTTCGGTCGTCATGTCGTCACTGTCAGGGCGACTTCACCAAGTCCGCGACCTGTGCCAAGCGTGCGAAGCAGATCTTCAGCGAGGTACGTTGGGTTACGTTGGGGTACCGCTACCGCTCCTACTGCGGCTACCACCACCACGACGACCACTAGTATACTACTGCTACGTCCACCACCGCCACCACCCCCGCAAATTCACCCCATGGCATTGCGAAGTCTTCTTCTCCTGGCAAAGTCCCAAGCCGGAAAGAGTTCGAATACCAGATCAAGCCACAAGGATAAGTAACTAGGTTGCAACTGGAGCATCTTACATCTTGGAAAAGGAAACGCTTGAATACACTAGCCCTGAAGCCCTTCAAGAACCAGCCTCATCTGCTTTCCGCCGCTTGGCTGCAGGTTGAGGATCTGACCTGCTCAGTGACCCCAGCCTGCTTCTCCACTCTTCCAAACCGACCCCGAGGCCCTGTGGAGGGCCCTGCAAAGGTTGAGGCTGCGGCTTGGTCTCTTCCGACTCCTTGCCGAGAAGATTACATGGCACTTCGGGGCATTCATACCGAGTAAAATGGATGTGCTCTTAGAACGTACGTCATCATGCCCCCCCNCCACAAAGGTGCGGGCTCGGGCTTTGTCTCTTCCGACCCCTTGGCGAGAAAATTCACAGGCCCTTCGGGGCATTCATACCGAGTAAAATGGATTTGCTCTTAAAACCTTCGTCCTCAACCCCCCCCCCCCCCGCCCCCGCACCCCACCTCCGCCCCCACCCGGGAAGCAGCAACGGTGTTGAAAAGCGGTGGCTAGCGTTTGAGTACAACTTGACGAAAGTCCTGTAAATACCGTGCAAAGCCAATGTGCTGTAAGTTAGTTAGCGAGTGTTTACCTACTACTACGACTACGACTACCACCACGACGATGACGACGACGACTACTACATGTACTGGTACTGGTACTGCTCCGGGTACTAGTACTACTACTAGTAGTCAGTAATAATAATCAGAAACCAGGCTGGACAGCCGCGTGGCTTTAGATTTCCTTAGCTTTTGATGGCATTTGCCCGTCCTCAGGCGCTGGAATGTTCTCAACGTTCAGTTCCTGCCGAGACGGCTCTCAAGCCCCAGCACGCTGGACCCGGCCTAGTGACTAGTGAAAGCATTCGAGCAAAGAACAGATTACAGGAGTTGACATCTTCGGGTTCCGAAACTTGAAACAGTGTGTAAGATAAAACGGAAGTCAGGTAGGTTTCGCTGAAATACAACTGCACGACATGCCGCGTCAAACGAGTCCATGTCCATGGTACTATATGATTGCCTTACTTTCGGAGTCTGCAAGTATTCTTCTGTGCCTGCCCCTCTTTGTGAGACATTGAGACTGCCATGGATGTGGCATGTTGCATCCGTGTGCCCTCAAAACATGCTGTGCACCGACGTAAACGAACTTGCCAATGTGTGCTCGTAGCTTTGCCGGTTTCTCATGCGATTATCGCCCGGTCCAGTGTCGTGTCTCTAAAGTCAACTTGCAGTATTATAGGATACAGTTGATCTGGATGTGGAACCGTGACGAGTCAGTACGGAATGCCGCCGTGCTTGTCCTGCTTGATAGACACAGATCCGTGTCGAAGCATGGGAAAAAGCTGGGAGATCCCGCAAATCGAACCACTCCGAGCTCGCAGAAGACGAAGAACCATGTCCTACCAGAAGAGACCTCAGCCTCAACCCTAGAAACAAAGAACAACTCGACAACAAGAAAGCAAAGCCCGCAAAGGTCTTACAGCAGGTCCTGGAGGAAAGATTCAAACCTTGGACTGTCTCCAACCCACTCAGGATTCAGGGCTTGGGTCCCAAACCCGAAACCGGTCTCATTTGTTGAGGCGAGGGTTTTAGAGGGTTAAGGCTGAAAAGTCCCCCGTCGTTGCAAGAAGTTGTAACGGTCGTGCGGGCGTTTTAGCAACTAACATTGGGGGCGTTTCTTGCGCTCCGGTGCAGGTCGTGCGAGGGTTTCGAGGTTCATAGGTTCTTGCAGGTAGGGCAATAAGCCCTCAAGTTGGGCTGGAAGCCTGCCTGACAAACATCCGCAAGCAGGAGCGTTGTTAGAACCAGAGAGCACGGTGTCGAAAGCCAAGGGCCTGTGCCACGACAGGGTCGGCAGAGACTTGAGCGGAAAGACCATTCTCTGAAAAGACCGTCAGAGTTTCGTCAAGGTCCTTGAGGTCCCCGAAACCCCCAACCCGAGGAGATCTAGGCGAAGAGATCCTAGGCTTTTGCACCCAGAACTCTGCAGACTGCTGCCTCTGTGCTCAAGCACATAAACTCTAAACTTCAATGCAGTAGCCCTGGAGGAACAAGACCTGAAAAAAAAAAACAGCATCCTGAAGCCCTGAAGCCACAGCATTCAATGTTGTCCCTTTTGAGACTCGGGCGACGCGTCCAAGTCCGGGGGCGGAGGCGCAGCAGCCGAGGCTGTCGCAGACTTTAGCATTGGACCTGAAAGCGTAATATGAGGGCCTTAATAAGTAGAATAGGGTTTTGGTGCCCATTATACCATATAATTATAATAAGGCACCCCCAAAATAATATAGGTAATTTGATTATTCAGGCCCCTACATTAAACGGGGCTGCAGAGCTATAGACTTCAGGCCTGTCCTGTGTACACGGCTCAGTGCTTTTGGTGTTTTGAGTCCGGACAGGCTGGGGTGAACAATTGCTACATCATGTCCCGCTGATCTGGCAGTTCGTGTTGTTGCTGATGTTGTTGTAGTGACAATCTCACAGCTGTTGTGCAATAGTAGCAGCAGCAATAGCGGCGGTAGTAGCTGAAGCGGCAGCAGCAGTAGCAGCCGTCGCCGTTGTGGGTGGCGGGGGTGGTGGTGGTATAGCGGTGGCGGTGGCGGGCGGTGGCGCTGGCGATCCTGTAGGCGGCTTGCATGCAACTGATCCTGTCTCGACCCTATAACCGCAAAACAAGCGAGCTTTGTGCACTGCAGAGTCCAGCTGAGTCCAGCTACTTCCAACGACACATACGGCATGTTGCGAGCTGTCCTTATGTGCTGTGCGTCCATCGCCTCCCACAAACTCGGACAGAGACGTTCGGAGATCTCTTTCCCCTAAACCCTAAACCCTAAATCTAAATCCAGGCCTCGCCGAATCACCGGCTGTGGGGGCGGCCGCTTCTCGGCGGGTGTCGCCTCGCCACTCCATGAGTTTGCCCGCGATTCGTCTCTGTTCGTGCTATGCTGATATTGTGTGATATCAAAGCTGCTACGAGCTAGCTCTTAACGGTGTGATAAGTGTGATGTTCACGAGCTTCTGCTCGAGCTTCCTACAACGGTGCCCTTTTCCATATACTCGTTTTAAACGAATCCTGAATTACCCATAATACGGAACATACCATAATTCCCGTAGTTTGAGGTCCTTATAAGGTAATGCAGGATTTATAACATCAACAATACCTAGAGGCTCATACCCTACCCCTTTTTTAGGATACCTAGCTTTACGGTTAGGATCTGGTGTATAGAAAAGTAGGTACCCTTAAAAAGGGGTATGGTATGAGCCTACAGGTAGCGCTTGCAAGGAGTCTGGCCTGGGTTGTGGAATTTTTGGAACTGGGACTCGGGCTTCTAATCGCTGGGCGTACAGATCTTTCGGAATGGAATTTGAACACTTTATGATGACTGGTCTCGTCTGGAAAAATCGAACATCCGCCAGTGAAGCCATGGGCACTGCAAACTCCTCCTAAACTCACCGCCGGACTGCCTGCCGGCACAAACACTATGCAACGAATCTGACCTGCGATCAACTGATCAAGCAAAACATGCACAGACATACAAGAAAGTTAGATACGTGCATGCACATGCAGGGGTGCAGAGGCCTGGGCATTCAGCCTTCACACACACACACACTGTCACTTCTATGCGATTTGCCACCAATACTGTCAATACTGTGAAGTACACAGGAGCATGGGCTACTACAGTTGCACTTCATGCTATGTTTCGCAATGCACATCATGCACCCTACGTGTCTGTGCACGGAAATTCGAGGCATATATATATATACACATACATACGTAAATACATGTACATGTACACATGCTCATAAAAACACACACACACCCATCTACATCTACGTCTAGTACACATATATACATACACGCACATGACATATCCATTTATACATACATACCTACATGCATACAAACATACCTACGTACGCACATGTGCAAATACACACATATACATATATACACCTGTAAATAAATAAGTAAATCAATAAGTATATAGATATATATATATATATACATACCTATTTTTTATATGTAGATACACATACATATACATTTATATATATATATAATATGAAAATATTTCTGTCTCTCCGTCTCTGTCTCTGCCTCTGTCTGTCTGCCTCTTGACATGATTGCAGGCTCGTCGTTGTGCATCTGTAGTCAGGACGGATGTCTGCATGGATTCATCCACAATACGTAAGAGGTTCTGACAGCGTGGATGCGAGCACCTACAGGAGGACCATACGTCCTCGGACCATGACGATGGCAATCTCATAACAGATGAGAAGACGCGTAAGCCGACGAACCCCTGCGCAAACAGGTAACAATGAGCAGCAAGCTGACTTTCCCCAGAAGATCCAATGGCACATTCCCTTTGAAAGACAAGAAGCCACGAAGCTGCACGCTTTTGCATCCTTCGCCAGTTTGAGGCAAAAGGTGCACCAACTGAGTCCCAAGTGCCTCAATAGACTTAGACGATGCAGTAGTGAGGAAGTGAAATGAGAGCCTTCCAAATTGGAACATTATCATTGCCACCACGCTGTAAGCTGCACCTCCGGACTCATGATTAATCATTGCAGCCGGGCTTGTCATGTCAACCGCGCAAAAGCGGGAGCTGAAAATCTGTTCAGGCAGCAGCTGCACAAACAGCTACTGACTAGCCAGAAGACTTCAAACACGAATAAATGGGATGAACTGGCTGCTTGGTTCTTCCCTTCTCCACCATCGGAAACACAGGCAAGATTTTACTTTGGAAACGATGACTTTCTGACATCAACAATAGCTCCTATCAGTATTGTCACAGGTGTGACACGTGGGTGGTTGTCAAAGTTATAATCCCTTTTGAAAAAGGCACCTACTACAAAACGACCTTAATTTTGACAACTACCCTCATGTGCAAGCCCGGTCAGGGCAAGCCCATTAGCCGTCTTCACAATGACTCGTGAGGGGACTAGGGAGAAGAGACCAGCAGCTGTTAATTGCAGAATTCTGAATCCCAGTTGTTCTGTAGCACACCGGCAAGATGATAGACGTTTCATGGGGTTTATTATATTTTACAATAGGAACCCAGAAACACAAAAGGAGAACGACATTAGCACACCTCTGAACAAGCGTGGACTGGCTCGGGATTCTAAGCCGAACTGGGCACTACGCCATGAACTCGATACACTGCAAATCCACCGGCATCAAGACATATCAAGGACATATCAAGACACCGACCTACAGTGTTGGTTGTCGGTATATGGGAGCTGCAGCCTCGGAAAGCGGGATAGGGGCATTTGGGGTTCTTAGCCACAGGTGCGGGACCATCCCGCACAGGCTGCATCTCACGCACCGAGTCGAGAACAAAAACGTGAAAAGGAGCCGGGTCCACCAAAAGAAGATCCGGAAACTACACCCCTGGACCGCAGCCCTCTGGAATAGAAACCCTGTGGCAAGGAAAGCAAATCTCATGACCTCCCTTTTGAACGGAGAGGCTCTACGGTCTTGAGGATCTCGTCGCGACCCCACCTGTAGGATGCCTCTTTCATCCGAGGCATCTCAGGATGTCGGGGATCCGGAAAGCTCGCCAGCTCTGTGTTTGGAGGGTTCGTTTTGTGGGTTCATGTATGGGTCCTGTCTGTCAGGAATCTAATCTATAATCTACAAGGATTCTGCACGGTTGTGCGTAGTTTAGTATTGAGAGTTTGCGGTCTACAGTCTCACGGCCTCCTGCTTGAGGAGGGAAGAGTTGTGCAGATTCAAGCTAGAGTAGGAACCCTGAGAACCACTGCAGCATAAACAAAGCTTCCAAAGTTTGCGCTTGTGTGGGTCGTATGGTCCACTGAGTACCCACAACATACCTCGATTGAATTTGCTGTTTGACTCGTCCTACTTCTTGCCAGGACTGCAGACTTTTCCAGTGAACAGTGCTCCCACACCAGAAAGCCCAAGCAAAACCCTCACACCTTAAACTAGTAACTAGCATCCCGAGACAAACAGCTTCGGAGCTCTCCTTTCGTGCCAAGAAAGGAAGCTATCATGAAATCTCCGGATGCCTCGAGTGAATGGCTTTTAGCTCTAGCAGGGCGGCAGGCTGGATGGGTTTATCGATAAAACTCGGCAGATGGAATCAGACTCCGACGCTGCAAACTCTTAAGCCAGGCAAGGCAAATCAAAGAGACGAGGTCGGAAGACCAAAACCGGGACAACGACATAGGCGTAGCAATGAGCGGAACATAAATGACATATATGACATATAGATAAAATGATAAAACCACTCAGTCAGGTCGTTTAAGAGATTGAGAGTGCTTATGATTTACCTAGCGCGATCCTGCGCTCTAAGTGCCCAAACCTCATGCATGATGTGAAAGCTTGCATCTAACGGGAAATTTCATTCACAACGAGGATTCCACGCCGTCCGCTGGCTATCAACTCGACGCTCCTGACTTGTGCTCCGCTCCGAGAAGTTGCCCAAACGAATCCACACCTTCGTGGAACGATGCGCTGAGATCTCCACCTGCTTTGCACTTTGGTCTCACGACTTGCTTGAGTCGGTGTAATTTCTTATGAAGCAACAAAATCAGATCAATTATATATATATATATAATATGTATATATATATGCTACCCCCCCCCTCAGGTACCCAGGTTTTCGTCTTTATGCTGATGGGCTTGCTTAAGTGGGCCGAGAGGTGGGGCATTTCGCAAACATGAGTCAACCTTGAATTATTGATGTTGTTTCAAGAGTCGCCGAAAGCAAGCTATGTGTTTGCTTCATTATCATGGGCAAGCACGAAGGAAGTCGGACAGAAAAGGCTGCAAGTGCACGCACATGGTCGCGATAAGCCGACATATAGTACTAGTAGTGAGCGAGTGTGACAAAACTGCGGGGTATGGCGAAGCAGGCCTACTGAAGCCCACTAAGACAAAAAGCTTTGCACGGCATGGGGGTCATACTGTAGCATCCCCATGGCCATGCGCGCAGATNGCGAGTGTGACAAAACTGCGGGGTATGGCGAAGCAGGCCTACTGAAGCCCACTAAGACAAAAAGCTTTGCACGGCATGGGGGTCATACTGTAGCATCCCCATGGCCATGCGCGCAGATTTCGTATCAAGGTGGATAGTGGCTATGTTTAACTGGCTGTCGTTACGGTTTTTACAGATGCAACAATGTCATTGCTGTGGTGGGTGTTGCAGTCTCTTACATGAATTACTGTGTTCACTGGTTCATACAGCCATATATGGAATAAGCTTAAAGTAGTGTCATATAGTGTCACTATACCTGTCAAAACCTTTAGTCTTTGCAGCACTGTACAATGATTCATGCGTATCTGTCAAATTAGCTGTCAATAGCGACAACAGTATTAATTCGTGATTCACTATCGTCATAATACTGGAAGTATAGTCTTCATTGCCTTATAGGAATCTGCAGCGGATCGCTGCAATGGTAGGAATTGGGCTCCCACAGATAGCTTGATTGATCAGTCACAACAGCAAGCAAAGAAGGGCGCAGTGCCCTGTCGCCTTTTACACGAGCGCTCAGCTCGGTCCGTGGCTCGCGGCTACAGCTACACGAAGCTAGTCCTCTAAAAGGGGCGCCCCAGCTGTCGAGTCTGAAAGGCCCACATGAGAAGAGCATTGGCATCGTCGAGAAAAGCCTCAGAAGTTGCATCACCCCCAAAAGACATCGACGATGCAGTGGGGCTGCCCGTGAACTTATCGATGGTCTCCACGGCTGATTTGCCTTGGCGCTTGCCTTTCTTTGCAGCAGTGAACGTGGGATCGAACTTGATTGACCACACTGAAGTCTGGAAGAACTTGTCCCACACAACAGTCTTGACGTTTCTTTGTCAAGGCATCCGCCAAATCGTAATCACTGGGAAGCCAGCGTATTTGGCACCTGCAGCGTCCCAGCGTCTCTCGAAGTTGGAATGCCTGTAGCGCGGCTCGCATGTTCGACAGCACAAGAAGAGGACTCTCATTCAGCTCAACAGCATCAAACCCTCCACGAGAGTCTGTACAGAGAACTCCTTGAATTTGAGCCACCTGATTCTCAAGGATACTGACAAGATCCTGTCGCGGTGGAAGTTGAACACGCTGACCGCCTGCTCCATTAAGCTCAGTCCAAATAAGCCTTGCACGGAAATTGTGATCTTCTGCTTCCAGGACGGCTTGCACTTCAGAGTCGGTAGAGTCAGAGCTGATTGCCTTACGACGCAGTTTCCAAGTTCTCCAACCCAGGAGTGACATAGAAAATACTTGTACGGATAGACACTCGGGACCTGCCAGGAGAGTCAGTAGTCCTCCCGTTGAGTCACCCTCAGGGCGATTCGCATGAGCAGAGTCGCCCATGGACACCATAACCAACTGTGACCAATGAGTCGCCGAGGGGAATTTTCGAAAGGTCAGCTTCGTCGGTGCCGATGAGAGCTTGAATCTCCCGTGCCACTCGCAGGCATCCGTGGACAACTCTGTGAGAAGCAGGTTGCATCTCGCACACAGAAGAGGCTGTGACTGAATTATTGCAGGCCAAGACAGCACACCAAGAGCAGTTCTGCATGCCTCTTTCTCCTTGGCGTCCATTGCTCCATCCAGCCGAATACGTTCGGGTGAAATCTCCACATCCGCAATGGTTTCCGTGTAGTAGGTCTGGTCCACGACGATCATCTTGTTGCCCTTTTCATCCAACACAGTTAAAACATCTGTTCCAGCATGGCGATACGACCCTTTCTTCGCCATGCCCCATTTATAAGAAGAATCAATCTCCTTCTTGATGTCCAACCATTCAGGACTGTTGTCTCCGATGCGATGAAAATCGTCAACGTGACCACCCATAGCACCGATCACCTTGGGGTGCTTGCCGTCCATGTAGGTCTTGGAAAACCTATCCACAGGCATCGTTCACCAAGTACTGCTTGAGCACCAAGTTCAGTCAGCCGCTTGTTGAGGGACAACCATAAGCCACGTGGAGCCGTAGTCGAACCGTAGATGTTGCGCAGAATCCGCATGATCCCTTCATCACCAACACCTAAAGCATCCCGAAGTTCTTGAACCCCTGATGTCCATAGCTCTGGTTGGGTTTGCAGGAAAGCTGTGGCCAGGTCCAAACCTTCCAACTCCCACTGACTTTGTGCCGCCATAGAGTACAGCAGATGTCTGCCCAAGGAAGACTGCACAGGGCTCGATGTTTTGAAAGTCGGATCTAACAGGTTCGGGCGCTGAAAACCAAGCCAAACAATTCTCACTTTAGCTTTCACAGCTCCATCTCGACCATGGAGCGTTTGGGGGTTCTCCAATTGATCTCGCCCGGCTTCGTCTCGATCCTCTGGAGGTACCGCCTTCCATGTTAGCACCCATCGTGCTTTTACAATCCGATTTGTGGAGTATGCTTGACGAACTTCGGCATTGTCCTTGCACTTGCGCACTGCCTCATTGGTGATGAAGCTGCAAACTTCCTTGGCCTGGGCTCGCACGAACAACTTGCGCTCATGTTCAGGAAGACGCGCCAGCACAACTTCACTGTCACGCATCTTTTTGACCATATAGGCCACTGGATTACGTTCCAAAGCTTTGCGCTGATTGTTTCACATGTTGCCACCAATGACAAACTCAATCTTCAGAAACTCCTCAGTCTCGTCCATAGCCGAGAAAATGTTCATCTCTTGTTTTCAACTCCATCTCCCTTGTGTCGCTTGAGTTGCGGGGCTTCGCACTCATTGACCTCCACAGGGTGTTTTGCCGAAGACGTAGAGGGGCTCGATGGATCATTACCATCAACTTCATCAGCATCGTCATCAAAGGTCACCGTCGGTCGGGTCTTGGCACGGACCCGTCGCGTTGGAGGTCGGTGGATAGTCGTTGAGTCTGGCTCTGGTGGTAGATCAGGTAACTCAACCTCATCATCCGCCGGCTCGTGGTCGATCAAGTCGTGATACTCCTCGCGCGGTAAAACATCCTCCAAGGACTTCCATTGCGAAGGTTGATCGCCGTCGACGCTCTCAAACTGAAAACGCTCTGTCTCAGTCACCGGTCGCACAGAATGTGCAGAGCACCTGAAAAGCTGGGTACGCACACCACATGTCGCTTTTGGTCTCCATGGGTCTGGTGAGGAAGCACTTCTGAGAAGACCACACGTCCGGGACCAATCCAAGCGGGTCGCCCAGATTTTCGAAAACCTCCACGAGGTCCAACATGCTGGCTCTTCGGCCACACCTTCCTCCAAATTTTGACCAAGTCGAGAGGGTTGTAGTTGCGGATGGGTTGGCGAACCGTGGTGTTTCCCAGCTTGGAAAGCACTCGCTTGGCTCGAGTCTTCTGGGCTACCGATTCGGCATGCTGCCGCGCAGTCACTAGCCGAGCAAACTCAACATCCGGGTTGCTTTCATGGATGGCCCTCAAACCCTCGTCATTCAGGCTGAACTGCCTGCCAAAAGCCCACTGAAACGAAGAAAACCCTGCCGTGTACTCGGTGGAGTTGAGGGCTGAAGTCGCAAGATACAAAGTCACGGTTGGATCTTGATGTCGAGCTTCCAGGTGAATGGCAGAAGCAGTATGCTTGCTGTCGTGAACCACGGCCTCAATCGCACCGTGTGCCCAATGCTCCTTTTCCGCCACCAGGTGCACCATCAAATTGATGCTGGAGGCAAAATCATGCATTGCCTCCGATGACAGGTTCTTCGCCGAGTCCAACAGAAGCGCTTTGGGTTTCGGGAAGCAAGCAAGCCAACATTCGCAGAAGGCCGTGACAATGTCTTTCGTGCTCTCGGCCTTCATCTCGAGGAGTTTGTAGGTCTGAAGGGGCTTGGCCACTCGAAGCTTGGTCGCAAGGTCAACAAACACAACGAACTTGATTTTCGTGCGACTTTCTGGAACAACCCATTCTCCGACATCAGCACCAACTGCTTCCCAAGCAGCGTATTGTGGATGGGTCGCCGCTGGGGGAACTTGCCCTGAACTGGTTCCACCTTGCTTCAAACTCTGGCACGCAGGGCAAACATGTCTCAAAGCCACATCAACCTTCCATTGGGGATGCCCGGCTTCCTGAATGATGCGACCCAGAGTGCGGTTGGTAGGATGCCCTGCCGCCTTGTGGAACTTGGACACCTGAGCTTCCCATCTCTCGAACTCGGCCTTTGTCACCTCCGGAGGTAGTTCATCACGTACTTCTCCATGATCAGCAGAAATTTCCGCCGGAAGTTCCATAGCCGCAGTCATTGTAGGAGTGGGAAACCCAAGCCGCCGGAGTTGTCGAATTTCCCCAGGTTGTAGATGCGGTGCCATTCGAGTGGTGTACGCGGAGAGGGCAATCCGGTATCCTTGCCACTTTTCTGATGCATGCCAGTTGTCCCGGTCGAAGCACACAATCTGTCGTCGTGTAGGTTGAACAAATCCATCACGTAGTCGTCCATCAGGAGTTTTCCGACGCATCATGGGCTGGGTGGAGGAATACCCAGCCATCCACAAACCACCATTGGTATAGGAGCCCACGCACACCACAAGTAGTTGGTAGAGTCCTTGGCGTTGTGAACATCTCGATGAGGTATGGGGCAGGACTGTTGAACGATATCATCAAGCTTGACCATGTCGATTGTGAAGGTTGGTACAAGTCAAAGCCCTGAGCAAGATTGATACGACGGGCCTTGGCCTTAATGTTGTTTTCCTCAGATGCTTCAGACAGCCAGCTGTGTGGAGCACAAGCAATCTCCCACCAGCCATCGCGATCATGTTGGTGGAGGTTCAACAAAATAGCCGTCGTCATGGCATTGAACAGGGTTGCCATAGCCATGATCTTCTTGCCAATGTACACAGGCACATGTGGAGCATGGACCTTCGCCTTCTTGATCACCTTCACTCGCCCCACGTCTCGTTCTCGTAGGCCGCCACCAATTCCTCGTCGTCCACCATGCCCCACGCCGTGCTTGGAGATGATGCCGCTGTTCTGATAGCCGTCGGATTGTCCAGGATCTCCCGAATCGACTTCTCCAGCACTGTCTCCGCTGTGATCTTATTCATCATGTGCAGGCAGACCTTCGCGGTAGCTTTTACATTGCCCAGATGTTGGCGAAGTTCCTTGAGCATCTGCGACACCATCGGTGCGTTGAGCACTGCTGTCGACGATGCTGGTGATCCCTTCCTTGGTGTGTACAGTAGATTCACGTTGCAAACACTGCACGTTATCCACTGTCCGTGCGCATTCGCCTCCGGGGCGGAGGGGATGTGACGGTTGTAGCATGGCCACTGGTCTGCCGACATCCGTGGATCCCTGGGGTCCGCCTTCATTCGACTGGTGGTGTCGAAGGACCGTGCCCGAGCTTTGGGCTTCGCCTTGGCTGCTTTTGCTTTGTTGGACGCAATCAGCAGCTGCTCGGTCTCCGTGTCGAGGTCGCGGGTCTCCTGAGAGGATGCCGCCGTTGCTGCACGAAGAAGTTGTTGTCGAAGGATACGTGGCACCAGAGGTGCCAGACATTTGAGCTTGAAAAGCTGAGGTAGAAGACGTCATTCGAGATGCCTCAAAAAGCTGCCACATCCTAGCATGTGCTGCCTGCAGCTCTTGCTCATCAAACTCAGGATCGCGAACAGTCATGTCCAGCCACAAAGTCCCTAGCTCACGCACTTGATAGTCATGTACCGGATTGTTACTGGCAAGTGAGGGTGCACGGACAACAACATGAGCTTGGCCTTCATGATTGGTGTAGCCCTTGGTGTGATGCTCAAAAATGTCCAAGACAAGATGACCTTTGTGGTTGGTGTGAAGCTGGTACACCTCTGGTTTGAGGTCCTTGGTATTCATAGCGAGGCCTGTAGCGAAGTCTAACATCATGCCAACACCTTGAGGGCCCAGATAGTCCATTCCAATGAGTACCGGTACAAGCGACGACTTATCCAGGCTATTGTTGTAGGCGGCACCGGGATTGGGCAAGGCATACAAAGAGAAATGTTGATGTTGTCCAGAAGCTTGACTAGATAGATGCACTCGACACAAAGCCCGGCCCCAACGCCCATTCCCAAACCTGAAATACGGTCGCGCGGACTGCTCAAGTTCGATCTTGGCTCCCTTGTCCTGAGTGAGAACTGCCGAAATCAGGCTTCGGACAATCGCCTCGGGAGCCGCCGATGCTGTGGCTCCACAGTCTAGCATGCCTACACTGGAGGAGGAGGTGCTCACACTGGTGGTCGCGGCTTCCATCACCTCAAAGACTTCGAGGCCGCCGAGGACCAGATCAGAGGCGTATGCATTCACGCTGCGAGACCCGAAGCCGTCCTTGCCGTGGCCCTTGGATTTTCCTTTGCATGGACTTGCCTTTCATCCAGGCCTGCGCATCAAGCATCATGCCCTTCTTGCCCTAGGCGTCGTCCATGTCCGCAGCAAAGTTCCGGAAGTAACCCTTTCCGCGTCCGTTACCTCCAGGGTGCTGTCGATCAGGGCATTCACGAGCGAAGTGATTGCCTCCACACAGGAAGCACTTGCCAGCCACAGGATTATTGGCTGGTGAGCCGAAACCTCGATCTCGTCGAAGAGCTTGTTGCTCGTTGCGCTTCGGTCCACGTTCGAGTGGCTTCTGTAGCAAGTGACTCCGCAACCCGCTCAGCGTTCTGAGCTTCCTGAAGCTTGGCCATGGCCTCGGGATCGTCGGGCTCAGGCACCATAGCCTGCTGTCCTTCATAGTACCACTCATCGTCTCGCCACTGGTCCACAGCATAGTCGGAGTAGGCCTCATCACCAGTCGTCTGCCTCGTACTGGTAGTTGAGGTAGCTCTCGTCCATGGCGTCCGCATAGTGGGCGTTGTAGTGGCCAGGTGGTGCTCGATGACCACCAAGAAGTTGATCATCCCAAAGACCCTGCAGATCACCGAATGATCCAATGAGTTCTTCGTAGAACTCAAGATGTCTCTCTTCTCCTCCGCATTCAATCCAAGTCCGAAATTCCTGTCAGCCTGTGACACAAACTCCTCATGCACCAAGGTCTCACGCACAAGAAAGTTCCCGATCGATTCGCAAGGCTGCCTGCGAAAGCTAAAGTATTGTTGGCATATGGCTGCAGCACTAGGAAGTGAGCGTCGCACGAGGGGAGAGCTCGCTAAGCGCTGGAGCAGCAGGTTGGTTCCCGACGGGGAATCAAACTCAACCTTTGACCAACTCATGGCCAACAAGCGAGCCGTTCCACTCAGCCTCGTACGCAACTTGGATGCACAGTATCGTCTCTTGTACACCGGTGTGCTCTGCAGGAACCAGCTCACCTCCCTCGTATACTTCCGCCAGGTGCGGGCCTGGCCGTCCCATGTCGGGACCAAAGACTTGTCATGAGCATCTGCCATCACGGCAGCCGAAAACTGTAAGTTGGAGAAACTGTCTCACCGACAGGTCGGCAATGATCGGGTTGTACGCGTAGTAGTCAGCAGTTTGATCACTTGCCAGTAAAGGAGAAAAGGAATGCAGTGCCAATCACAAACTTCCCTGGAGCAAGCACTGCTCCGCTACCAATGTAGGAATTGGGCTCTCGCAGATAGCTTGATTGATCAGTCACAACAGCAAGCAAAGAAGGGCGCAGTGCCCTGTCGCCTTTTACACGAGCGCTCAGCTCTGTCCGTGGCTCGCGGCTACAGCTACACGAAGCTAGTCCTCTAAAAGGGGCGCCCCAGCTGTCGAGCCTGAAAGGCCCACATGAGAAGAGCATTGGCATCGTCGAGAAAAGCCTCAGAAGTTGCAGAATCCGATCTCCGAATCTTTTCTCAGTCATGAAACTGCTACATAAAATGTTCTTCTATATCGAACTCAAAATATCAAGTGCGGCTTTAGCATTATCACATTTGTTACAATTGTCAATATTCCCGTTAATGTGGTTATCATACTTCATCAATACCAAGCCATTTAACACCATGTACATAGAGTTTTTTCAAATAATTTATGCATCAGGTCTTGCTGTGTCAATTACTGTCGTGATTATTCATTCAGAGTACTTCGTATATTGACAGGAAGCTTGCTTAATCATAACCAAGCATTATAACGTAAATGTAGTACTTGCTGAGTCCTCTATTTTATACATTTTGTTAAGTTAAGTATAAACCTATAACAGAAAGTACGACGTGAATACGTACACCTGTGCTTGTAAAACCTCTTGGTAGGATGATGGTTAACCAAGTGACACATTTGCTTGTTTTTTTACCTGCTGAGAATTGGGTTGTTAGTGTTCCAAGTCAAACATAATCCAACACGCCGTGGCTGCGTATTACACCCTAGGTTGTATGTTGTGCTTTATTAGTCGAGCTTGCTAGTTTTTTTTCATGCCAGGAGATTTCGACATGTTTAATCCGAGTTCAGTACATCAAAAGTGTGTGCATCATACACGTAAAATACATTTTATTGGTCGCAGAATCGTTTTCCAAATTCTGCACTTACCAAATGATGGCAAGTTGACAACGATGTATGTCAGAATTCTGGTGGGTGATAGTCTTTCGATTAAGGGCTCTTCGTTTGTTGCAAGCACCAGAGCCACACTAAAGAATACACAAACACAACGACCAAAGACCCCCATGCAAACACCAAGCAACATAAGTAAATGCTTTATACATTTATCTTAAGAAGTGGGTGACTAAGCCAGTATGGGCATGTTCGTGCAGCAATAGCTTTCCTATATTAAAGTTTTTGAATCTTAGACATGGAGTATAGCTTTGTACGTGATAAACAGAAAGAAACATGAACTGGTGTTCCCACAGTAGCGTCTGCAAGTGGAGATTATTACCTAGCTTCGTGTTGGACCAACTAGTGAGTTTCTTCAAGGATGCAAATACCTTACCGGCTTGTTTGCAAAACACCTCGCACGAGTACGTAAGATCTGCTGAATCGCAAGTTTCGGTAACAGTTAACACCGTCTTGAAATATGTACCTGCGGACAATATTGGTGAAACCAACATTTTCAACCATTCCGGAAAAACTTCGGGAGAGCCGTAGTTTCGGGAATCATGGAAATTGTTGGAAATGTTGGTAAAACCAACAATTTTCATGATTCCCCACAGATAAATCATAGAAAATGTTGGTTTTACCAACATTTCCAGCACATTCCATGAAGCTGGGAGAAAGCTCGGGAGCACAAATACAGTATACACTGCACTTAGAAGCCTCGGGAGCCATAGTAAACGAAAACTTGCTTTCCCAGAGACGCAACGACGAAGGAACACAAACAAACATTATGGACAAGGCGTCTGGCTGGAACAGGACACAACCTGGGTACCGGGGGGGGGGGGTAGCATATATATATATATATATATATGTCATGATATTAAATTATGTTATATTATATTAAATTATTGTATAGTCTAGTATAGTATGGTATATTATATAGTGTGTATATATATATATATACATACATTGATTGATTGTATTATATAAGAGAAATGCTACAAATCCGAAGCTCGGACCAGCCTTCTGAGCCACACGGTACCTGTAAGATGCTTGGCCCGTCCGACACCGCAGGGCCGGAAGCGAGCGCGGCTGAATGGCGTAGGTTTCCTGGGTTCAAAGGAGTTTAAGGGATCCATGAAGGGTTCTATAAGGGATCCATAAAGGCTTGTTAAGGGACAAAAAAATCAATTACCATAATAAGGAAACCATATTGTTGACTATAGATCCCTATTATGGTAACTTAAATTAGACTTCGTAACAAGAACCCAGTTTCTTGCTGGTCTTGCGCATAGCGCGCCAGTTCGTGCTGGATGGTCGGCCACTCTGTTGGAAGGACCATCGAGCGAAGGTGTGGAGCATGCGTTTGTGGGCTGTAGAATCGGTAAGGGAAGCGCAAGTTCACTTGTCGAGTGCTGTAGTGCGTGGTCGCGGTGTCGACGAGCAAACCTTGAATTCAATACAGACCGACTACTCAGCACCGGCCATTGTCTGCGACTGCTTTATACAAGTATTGGCGTAAATGCCATTCGGCACAAGACTTCGACATGTTTCCGCTACTCAAGCGTTCTGCCGAGAGTGACAAAGCCATCTCGACCTGAGGTCTTCATGCCCTTTGACATCCATTCTGTTGAGAGCGCGGAGCACTAAGAGCCCGAGGGATCTGCTATATATGTACACCTTCAACATCTTTCCTGCAGGGAGACTTCGGAACTACGGTGTAGGCCTACAAGATTCGAGAACGTTCTTCATGTTCCTTCGTCATTCAAGGAGATAAACGACACAGAGCTTCTTCTTATTGTTCTAACGACCCGTCTAGAACTCTCCTCTGAAATGGAAAGCCATGGAGGAGTATCAAGGTGGATTTTAACATCCACGACACGTGGCAGTATGCCCGTTGCAAACATAGTCTGTCTGTGTTTGTCCACTGTTTCGGATGCGGTATATCCATAGTTCGTGTTGATGCGAAGGGCTGGTGAGGTTCCGTCCAAGCATGACCATGACTCCCTGATCTCCGAAACTTATAAGCCCTAACATTCCTAAACCCTATGAACCCCACAGACTCTAAACTCTAAACCCCGAGCAACTCACATCTGCCATCTGGGAGAAAAGCTCCGCCAGCACCCCGCACGGAGGACTAGCCTGAAAGCAGAATGTGCGAAAGACGAGTTGCTGTTTGTTGCGGTTTGGCCTGTGCTAAGCTGCGCAGATTCAAGTAAGGATACTTTTTTAATTTTAGTCGGTGTCTGTGTCTGTGTCTATCTTTCTTTCTGTTTAGATCTAGCTCCTATCTATGCAGGCACTGATTGGTTGCATGCTTGCTTCCTAGCTCGTCGGTTGTTTTGCTTGTTTGATGGAGACTTGGATTGGATGATATTGGATGCGATCGGCTTGTCGTCACTGGTTGGTAATGTTTTGATTTGAACAGAAGTGCTATTGGCTTGCCTGTTTGCCTGCTTGACTGCTTGGTTGTTGAATTGATTGACTGATTGCGTGTCATCTGGCAGGTTCCCGGCATTTACGAACTCACGGTGTGAGATGCCTGTATGTGGTCTACCTCGTGATCACAAACCGCTACCTTACACACCTGCCTCGTGCGCAGCTGCCGGCCGAGTGAGCTGGCAGAGTGTCGTCGATGGACAAACCACTTCCTGCAGCGATTGGGTGTACGCAAACCCCTCCCGGGGGCAGAAGGGCAGGAGTGAAATGCTGGATATTTTGGAAATCAGCAAGGGATTCATTATCCTGGTCTGCTTTCAAAGTTTTATCGTGATCCCAGATTGCTCTGGTGCAGGATGCGACCTAAAGCTTCTGAGTCCTCTGAGCGAACAAGGCCAACACCAACACCATGACCTCGCTTCGTAATGTTAGATTTGAAGCCCAAATCTGAAAAACAACTTGTCCCTGAATCTTAGGAGCTTCTCTTCCTGACGACGAAATGGCCGATGCTCAGACGGAATGTAGAAACTAGTCAGGATAGCCGAAGGGCTTGCAAGGCTTCTGTTGATCCGGGCCCTGGCACAATAACCTGCGCCCGTTCAGTGGCACTTTGCCCTCAAAAAATCACCCCACCTTGAATGCAACCCTGTGGGAAAACTGCGAGTGTTCCCCTGACAATCGATGCCTGTCGCGCTTGCATTGGCTGCTCGCGGCTTTCAGCATCTTCCTCAGACTATAAGCACCGAGGTCAGAGGACATGCGGATGGGTGCCGGTTTCGGCATGCCGGGTGGTGCAACCGTGCGTTGGCAAGTGGAGGCTTGTGGTTCCGGTGGTCGCGGTGCTGACTCTACTTGGAGGTTCATGGGTAGTTATAAGTAAGGTTATAAGCAGGGTAACTATACTTACAACCCAAACTAGGGGACTTATATCTCCACTTATAACTACTACCCATGAACCTCCAAGTAGTACCGGGCAGTCCACTCCGCACTTGCTGTCCGGAAAGTCCAAGTCCAAGCCCCCGCCATGAAGAAAATTTATACCCATAGGCTCCATAGTAGTTCCTTTTTGGGGGTTCATATATAGAATCCATAAGGTAATCCCAAAGAGGAACTACTATGGAGCCTATGGGGTATTGGAATAGTAGCAAGACAAAAGCAGACATAACGACCCGTTGAGCTACCAACCTCCACTAACCAGTCCCAAGGTTCAACCCATCATTTTCAGTAAATCCCAGTCCCGTGGCCAGTGGATTTAGCTTTAGGGTTTAGGGTTCAGGGCAGGTTCACAGTTCTCAGCCCAAAAACGAAATCGAATGTAGGCCGTACTTATTGGACGGTTCATCGAGCTGCCTTCCAAGCGATGAGGTGGTAAGGATCGTGAGATCCATAGAGCCTTGGGCAGTTGAGGTACTGATCTACGTGGTTTGGAGGGGATGGCGCTTGCGGAGGCAAGAAGCTGAGAGTACTGTATGCCAAGACTTTCAGGAAATTTGCAGCTCGGGACGCATGTCCACACCCCTCAAGGGCAAGGAACTTGGAAATCGATACGTGGTACAACTCCACGCATACGCGGGTGCTTGCGGCACCCACCAAGGAGACACGGAGAGACGAAGGCACACTCCCTTTTGATGGCGGGTCCTGAAGAGAATGCATGAGGTTTTATTAGTTCAAGATGAACCTTTCCATAACTGCAAGGACAGGCAGGTACCCAATGCAGCACAAAGCCTGACTCGCAAATCACCTAGCAGATTTGCCCTGGTATAGCATGGTAGGAACACGGAGAGCCTGATGCTGTTTGCAACACGAGCCTAGTCCAGCTAATGTACTGCTGTCCTCCGGTGATCCTTCGGTGACAAAGTCCTCACAGGCTTCACACTTGTTAAGCTTCGAATTCCATGGGACTTACAATCCAGAAACAATTTGATTTGGGAATTCTATCCAAGCCCTAATGCAATGCTACTGTGACCACTGTACACTCTGGGTTTGCAGCTGTATAGACATTGTGGGTCAGGATGTGTTGGTTTCAGAGTGCTTAGCTTTTTGCTTGGGGTTCAGTGGATGGCGTCTCGGGGTTGCAGATGACCTTGGAGGCCGTGTCTGAGAAAGCTAGGCACCTAAGCAGGGGCCACTAAAGTCCCCATGACCCTGTCCACGGCCAGTACTTGACTTTCTCACTCATGCAAGAACTCCCATTTCGCCCCTTGTACGTGGAGGTCGGCGAGACTAGTTTCTTTTCCTGGTGGTTTAGACTGAAGAGTGGTGCTGCGGTCTCGCATCCAAGGAAGAGTCTGTTTGAAATCCTGTCATCTTCTCTGTCCACTCCGACGTGAACCCAAGCTTCGGACAGCACCAAGACCCGAAAACTGTAGCTTGAACAGAAAAGTCCTTGAAGCGCTTCAAATCTGCCGGGTCGAAGACCTGCTTATTGCAGCGGGCAGCATGGCCCAAGCATAGGGCACTTTCAAATTCCATTGAACATACATATAATATATATATATATATGTATATTGTATATTGAAGTGTTTCAATAACAAGTTATCGTATATTATTGAAGGTGCGGGTCTGCAGGACGAGCCGCGGGAGTAAACGGAACAAACCACAGACAACCTTCCGGTCTTACAGACTAAGAGACCGCGAAAAGCTTTTTTGCTGGGTTGAACCCTCGACCCTCACAGTAAGATCGAGTGGCATGGCATCGGTGCATGTTTGAAGTCTTGCAGCGAATTATGCAGGGGAGAGAAACGCAGCACCACAGGGAAAGGGGGGGACTTGGAAAGGAACACTATGGGGTGCCTGGCAATGCTGCAGCATATATCCTGCATGCCTGCGTAAAGGGCTTGCCGTGAAGGTTCGTAGATGTCATAAGGAGGTGCCTCGGCAACAAACACGCTTGGCTGCCCTTGCCGACAGTTGTAGGTTTAGGTTCGAGCTCTGCAGGGGCTAGAGTCAAGTTCCTCAGCCGTAAACTTTTAAGCCCTGAATCAAAGCACTTGTGGCGGCTGCTGGGCTACCGGTTCACCTCGAAATAGCATGAATCATAAATACGAGCCGCTGCTGGGTACTATTGTCGGATGGAAAAGACTTCTGTATAGTCATTCCGGCAATTATCTGTGTTTTGAAAAACTGTTGAGTTGCACACCTTCGTGCTCAAGCGTTCTGTAATGACACTGAACATTGAAATTATCTTACTCTTCGCTTGACTGTGCCCAAACGTGTGTCGACTAGACCAGACCAACCAAGAAGGACAAGACGAAAGTCGCATGAGGCTTTCCGAACTGACTGACTAAGCATGAGCAAACAGTGCCCGCTTGTGTGTGTAAATATCTCGTGCAGCAGCAACACGCTCTCGAACCCATGAATAATGGGAAAGTGAGTAGTACAGCACATTATCACCTGTGTGGGTCAGCCTGAAGCCGAAACCAAGTGCATTGTTTGGCCAAGCTGCTTCAAACAATCTGAGACACTGTGAACCCGGAGGTTGCTGTCAAGCCTGGGGCGCGCAGCCACGACCGGAAGCATACAGCATAAGCCAGAAACGACTTATAGAAGCAAGGAGCTTGAAAGCGACTGCTGCGATGCTTGTGCGAGCACATCGCAGCACGGCCACCCCGACATCACTCTTCAGCAACATCATCTTTCGTTCATATCTGTCAAATCAACAGAAGTCAGCGTGATCATGATTCCCACAGTTATCAGCATCGTGACCAACACCCCCGCATCAGCGTGCCAACTGGCATGATCACCTTGATCGTCGCTCCCCTCTACAGCAAAGAAGACTTTGCTGATGCTCGCGGTGAAAACACAATTGCCACGAGAGGCGGGACGACGCCAATGCTATGGCATGTCTACAGTATCGCGAAACCAATAAACATGTTCCGACAACGCCGTGAAGTTGCTGGTTCCGCACGTCTACATGGGTTTCATGCATGCAGTTCAGCTTACTTTGGCTTGTGTTTCAAATTAAGAGCATAATTGGCTTCAACGCGTGACGCACGACCTCCTCGAGTGTAAATTGCGCAGGTTGTGTTTGTTCGCAGCCTGCCCCTGGACTCTGGACAAAAACATTTTCTGCGACGCATGGTATCATGACTAAATGCCAAGGCGCAGCACCTCTCCATCACAAACCCCACGCAGCATTCTGCGGAAGCTTGACATCAAAGACTCTGCGTCGGAGTGGAGGAATTGGGCACAGAGAGTCGCACGAACACCCGTCTCGAGCATCCAGGATAACACGATTGTCAGGCCCAGAGCCACGAGCTGCAGAAAGACGCAAAAGCCTGGATTCTTGTGAAGGAGTCTAATCTAAGTTGGGATCTATAGGGGCTCCTTTAAGGGATCTATAAAGAGGTTTAGGGTTTAGGGTTAAGGAATGTAATCTAAGTTACCATAATAGGGATCTATAGCAAATGATATGGCTTCCTTGTTTATTATGGCAATTTAAATTCAAGAAACGGCCGTTGCCTCGAGACGGAAATTTGGCTTGGATCTATTCTTCCGTTGGTTTTACACACACGGTTCTTGTAACAAGCTGCACATCCAAGCTTGGCAAACTTACAAGCTTGATTCTCTCTCGCACTCAGTAAAGATCTGCGGTGTTGTAGTTCTCGCCTTTCAGCTGCTCCGGATGTGATCAGGAACCTACGAGAAGCGGCCCAGCTTATCCTACATCTAGATACAGCACGGGTTTGCATGCCGAAACGGGTGCCAATCACAGTAAATCTCAAACTAGTCAGTGAAGGCCGTGAAAGAATTCTGAATCAAGCATGCGGAAAGCCAGTTAACTGGAAAGCGCGGGCGATTAACATGTGTGTGTGTGTTCGTGTTGACATAGACCAACAAAAATGCGGGCATCATATACTCATAATTACTCGTTACACACATGCGTGCATATACATACCGGCAATGTGCAGATATATATGACACACACGCACGCACGCACGCACGTACCGAGCAAGATAGGAACGCGAATTGGGGCCGGGAAGCCCGGATGGTTCAGGCCGCCGGGGGCCATGAACTCAGCCCAGAGCCTTTGAGAAGAGCTTTTCAGAATGGTTTGGAGGCTTTAGGCTTTAGGGACTTTAGGTGGTAGTAAGTTTATGTGGTATGGTTTAGATGCTGTCGGATCTGTTGCGTAGGCCAGCTATGAAAGAGCTCGCGATGCATCGGGCATCTGAGGATCTGGTTTCACGTCCTGGCGTAAAGCCCGCAGGCCTCTGCGCCCGACAGGATTGAATTCGTACACCTATGCTCTACGGAACTTAGACCCCTAGCAGAAATTATAGTTTCAGCTTTTTGGGGTGGATTAAAGGAACCAAAAATTCAAAACATATTTCTAAGTACCCCTAAGTATGGCACATCATGGATCGTGGCCAAGAGCTGGACCGACGGAAGGACATGCTTGCATTGCACCATATGGGAGTTTCCGAAAATAGGGGACCATAATATAGAACCAGGGTTAGGGTTCAGGATTTAGGGTTTAAGGCTTACGGGTTTAGGGATTGGGGACCCTAATATGGTACCCTAAATAGGATCCTTGTTATAAGGACCCCAGAATAAGGTACCCCTAGTTTTCGGAAACACCCACATGTTGACTACAGGTGGAGAACGGCTTCACCGGCTCTATCTTCGATCAACTAACTACTCCGTCATGCTTACCCCCTCAAGGAGCTGGAAAACTGCGACAGGCGAGAATATTCAAGTCAGGACAGTGCTACAATCTGGCCAACTGAACCCGATAGTGGCAAGCAAGCAGCTGACCAGCAGTCAGCAGCACTTGCCAAGGTGCGGACCTTCAGTGCAGAGCAGAATCGCAACATGAGGCTTTGTAGTCAGGAAAAGTGAAAGTGTTTCCAATGCAGACCTCGAGGCAGCTTGGTGTCAGTGGCGACTGCTGAGAGGATAAAGCGGCAAGAGGTCAGCTGGACTACCATCACGTTAATATCGAGATGCAGACCCTGCGCAAAGGGTACAGCCAAAAAGCAGACCATCATGCTACAGTAGAAGAAGGAGCAACACGCTCGCACTCGCTCTGCCGTCAGATCCACGGCGCGGGTCGCAGTGGCCAGGAAGAGCACGTATGTGCAGGATACCGCGGCAAAGAAGCTGCCTTCCGCCAGCGTTAGATGACTGTTGACGTAGAAGGTGTAGATCCAGTATGACATACCACCAGCTGTGAAAAAGGAGGCACATCTCGAAAACATGAGCCAGTTGGCTTTTCGTGTCTCCGCGAGGGCCGTGGCCAATCTGCCATCCCAGGGATCCGGCTGCTTCGGTGCAAACTGGTCTGCCAACCACAACGCAAACGATTCAACATCCCGCGCTGTCAGAAGCATGTGCAATATCAAGAACGCCACAGCGCAAAGAAGACCTTGAATCGCAGCATTGGCAGGTGGGCCCCACAGAAACTCCATGGCTTCACGGCTCGGCCTCTACGAATTCCACACCCTTGCGAAGGGCGGTATGTGAAGAAGAATCTGGCGCGCGGGGTGGGAATGAAACGCGAACTTCTCGGTTAGTTTCCTGGAGATGACATGCAAAACTACAGGCTTTGTTGAGCTAAACCCTAAACCCTAATTCAGAAGCTCTGGGGATCCCAAGTTGAGGGCCTAGGAAGCTCACTCGGAACCCTGAGCCCACAAAGCCCTAAGCCTACCCATAGGCTCCATAGTATAGTTCCTTCTTGGGATTACCTTATAGGATTCTAAACATGAACCCCAAAAAAGGAACTACTATGGAGCCTATGGGTACACCCTAAACCCAAGGCTCTTAAAAAAAAAAGAAGGGAGGCCCTCACCTTTGGCGTTTGCTCCCGCAGCGCCGGTGCGGCCTCTGTCACTGCCTTGGTTCAATGCTCTGAGCGGTTGGGGGTTTGGGGTTGTTAGGTTTAGGGCTTCGGGGTTTGGCATCGTGATTGTGGATTTGGCTTTTAGGCTTGTTGTTCACATAGGGTTCAAACTTCAAGTTTAGGGTTCAAGTTGGGCTGATGAAGGCTTCAGCTTTTAGTGGGCGAACCGGGGAAACCTCCCTCGAAGTTTCGACGATAAATTGACCCCTCACCCGATTTCGGGTGATAAGCATAAGGCACTGCATGTTGTCATGCATACCTCACCGAAATGAAGCATGCATATTGCGAAACCGTAGATGCCCCGTACAATAACCCAGAGACTCCAATATCCCTTAATAAAGGAATGTTCCTTACATCATACTGGGGATCCTATTGTAGTTTAAGGTATATTCCTTAGTTAAGGGATTTTGGAATCTCTGGGAAGCTTCGCATGCCCATCCCCTTTGAGGCATGCTGCAGGCGCTGCTTCACGGGTCTGGGCGATACCTGTCAGGCACTCTACCAGACCTAAGAGTAACCTAGGAATGAAAAGGGTGCCCTTTTTGGTTTCAAAGGGGGTTGAAAGGGAACCTAAACCCTAAAACGGGGAATCAGGGCCTACTCTGGGTTCTAGTTGTCAGGGCGTCGACTCCTTGCCAGAATATGTTCGATTCCAGGGAATCCAGACAAACAGGAAGCGGTTCGGGGAGGCTGCGTTCTGTGTATGTCCGTTTTGATGATAGCCAATATCAAGCTCCCCGACCGTTCCCTGCAGCACCAGATTGCAGCTGCCTGGCGGTAGTGGCGCCTTGGCTCCACAAATTCAGGAATCAGAACTTCTGACTCGTCGAAACATCTAAACAAACTGCGAGTATCTTCGCGGCTGTCTCCTCCCTGTACTACCAGTATGCTACCAAGAGAAAATTTAAATACATCTCTTGGCTCTAACGCACAAGGCTGTGTGATCTCCCAATACAAACCCCCCAGGGTCTATACTTTGGCTTCAAAGCTATTGTTAGCAGCAGAAAGCACGGACTTTTTGCTTACTTGAGCCAACGACGGTAGCGCAGGTAAGGACTGTTACATACGTACCAAGGAAGTAAAAACACCCCCGTGCATTGAAGCGCAGCGGAGGAGGCGTACAACAAACTACGCTACGTCAAGTCAGCACTCGCTTTGCGAGGCTTGCAAAAGAGATTGAAATGCTAGCTCGATCTACCACTCTAACCAGGTCAGCAAACCAACCCGTCAGGGCGGTGATGCACGGGGAAGTGTTGATGCGGCATGTTGCGGAGAACGAACCAACACGTCAGCGCGGTGAGCTGCAGAAAAATGAAATCGCTGTGGCTCGCGATTCTGTGCATCGCATTGCGACACGGTGCCTTCAAGACGCGGAGCACCTTCCGGTGTCGGATGCACTTCAGTAGGCCCGGTACCATGACCCGTCGGCCACTTGACGGAATTCCTTCCACCCTCTGATGAACCAAGCAGTCTGCTCAACAGGATGCTGAACCAAAACCTCCCGGTTGGTGAAATCCGGGATCACGAAGGGTACCTCGGTTGGAGAGAGTACCTCCTCATGTCGGGCTCTGAGAACAGCCCAATACCACGCGTCTGTGCGGCTGAAGTCGTCAGGCATGGGGCTTGGTCAAAGCCTCACCCTTCCTGATCGCGCCAGGCACGCAAGCGATCAATTGGGAAACTTTCGAACTGAGCGGCAAGATTCTCAAGTTGCTGCTCGATGGCTTCATCGCGGAGGTTCAGATGGCGAATTCTGTCATTCGCGGCGTATACTGGAAGGAGCGTCCCCCGCCATAGTCATGGCGGCGAGGGGATCTTGTCCGAGCACGCCCTCCGGCGGCTGACGCAGCAGGGCTTGGCTCTCTGGGAGTAGCAGCTGCAGTGGGGGGTGCCGGAGCATCACCAACTGCAAACCCTCTAACCTCGCCACGGCCGGCGAAGTAGCTGTCCCACTCAGCAGCACTGATGTGGAGTCTGCGGTGGAACCGGGGCAGACGGCTGCGAGCTCTTGGCTGCTGTCGGCCTGGGCGGCGGTGGAGGCGTTGCACTCTTGGCATTGGGCCTTGCCTTCGCTTTGATGGCAGGAGAAGTTGCTGTGCGATCAGGGAGATCTGTAGAGGAAGAAGCTGCACCGCCAGGTGAGCGACCACGGCTTGGAGCTGCCGGTGGAGGCCGCACTGTTGGAGCGGACGATGGCTGTGGCACATCAGAACCAATCCTTCCGGACGGTGTAGGAGGAGGTGGCGGAACACACATTTTCTGGCTGGTGTGGCCCCCTCTCTAATCAGCCTCTCTTCCACATCACGATTGAGCCAGCCTCTGCGACGCTCCACGGAAAAACGGGCTCCGGTGAGGAGCTCAAGCATCCGGGTCCTGCCCATCGAACCGAGGCACATTGAGATGCCAACGTTGGGCCGGACTTGTTGCCTGTACCTCTCATCCTGAGTGAGCAATGTCATTGACGGCCTGGTCGCGCAACATTTGCACCAGCTCAGCCATGATTTCTGGCACAGTCCCGGTCACGGCCTGGTATTCCACGCCGTCATGACGAAGAATCGTGAAGGGGTTCATTCGACGAGTCTCGGCAGCGATCTGTGTCGCTCGGATGAGAACGAGATAGCATCGATCCTGAAAGCAGAAATAGCAATGCTTTGCTATCTCAATGACGAGAGTACGTTTGAAGTTGTACTCATTGCCGATGGCGTCGTCAAACGCGGGAAAGATGTAACCGGCTCTGACATCGGATGCGTGCGAGCCGGCGAAACCTCTCTTGGCTTCCATACCCCTTCCGGGAGCGGGAATTCGGATGCGTGAGAACATCTCCACCTCTTCCAATGACGTGATTGTCATGCCTTTTGTTAAAGGCGGTGAAGGGCTCATAGGTGTGATGCTCTGCTGCAGCGAACCGAACCTCGACTCGTTAGCCTTGTTGACCATCTTTTTGCACTTCTCCTTGAGAGTGGCAGCAATGGACTTCCTGACCTCATGTCCCTGCCGTTGATGCTCATGCGGCGTTGCGTTGATGGAAGCTTTGGGCGCCAGGCAATGGAGGCCCTGTGTGCTCCCAGGTTGCAAGGCTTCCGCCCGCAGATCAGCAAGTTCGGCCAGGTGAGAAATGTCACTGGGGTTGAACAACTTGCGATGGCAGTGGGTGCAATGAAGATAGCCGTCAAGCATCTGAAATCGGCATCGACCGCCTGGGCAGCGAATCGTAGGGAAGCCGACATTGAAGTTGACCGAGTAGTGGCAACGCGAGTTTCGCTGATGCTTCTCAAGGGACAGACCTTCGGCGGAGAACCACACCTGCGCATCAAGGTGCGCCCATCGATATCAAAGACCGCCTCCTCCCGGAGGTGAGAAGGCTTGGTCATGTCCATCCATTGACCGATGAACTCGACCCATCCCAAATTTTCGTTTTCAATGGGATAAAGCCTCTCGATGTTATCCATGATACAGTTGGCGTCGGTTGCCACCGCTGTCTTGAGGTAGGTCTCTCGCGCCTTTGACACTCGATCGGGCACGTGTCAGCTCATACGATCTGTTGAACCACACAGGCTTCTGGGTTCGGCGATCATACGCACACATCAAGTAGCGGTTGGACAGCCAATCAGGGGTTTGATTGTTCTTCGTGAGGAAGATGCGACACCCTTCCAGGCACGCGAGCTGCAGGTCAATGGCAAACTCAACTTCAGCACCCGGGCGTAGGCCGGCATTTGTTGGGCCGGGCCTGGCAAGCAGGTGAATGCTCTCCCCGAGCTTCCGCCGAGGGTAACGCCACCTGGAACAAGACCGGCGCAAACAATGTTGGCGAAATTGCTCCAGTACGTGGGGTGGTACCCAATTGGGTACACGCGTGACCCATCGTCATGGCGGTAGCCGGTGACACCAACAGGCGGCCGGGCGTGAATGGTTGGAATGTAACCATCACAGAGAGCATAACTGTCTCGAGTCTCGGTGCATGTCGACCAAATCGGTCCCTCCCGAGACGAGATCACGGCAGTGGCCTTGGAATGCACGGATCCCGTGGACCTTGGCCCGCTGCGGAAGGTGCAGCACACGCAGTTCAAAACGGCCGCTGTCGTCTTTGTCACTACAACTAAACTTACCCTGAACATCGCATATTGATTACAATCAATATTTGGGATGGTTTTTGTGTTGATATTGATTTTCGTGGTTTGTGTTGATATAATCAATATTCGCCATATTGATATTTTTCTGTGTTNACCCTGAACATCGCATATTGATTACAATCAATATTTGGGATGGTTTTTGTGTTGATATTGATTTTCGTGGTTTGTGTTGATATAATCAATATTCGCCATATTGATATTTTTCTGTGTTGAGTTGAAAACCCATATTGATTCTGTATATTGATTTTTATGCTGCCCCAAGCATGTTTTCATATTGATTATGGTCTGTCCGTTTTTGTGCTGATAGAGCCTACCAGGGCATGATTCGACAGCNAACAAGCTCACCGGCCTGGAGTACGGTCGCCTCATGGAGGTGCTGAACCAGGTGAGCTTGGAAGAGGACGAGGAGGAGACCCTCTTGTCAAAGGGGCCCGCCAAACCCTTGCAAAAGGGAGCTCGCAAGCACCGTCGCAGCCTCTGTGACGGCAGCAGCCTCTGTGAAGGACATGCCCTTGCCAAAAGGTGCAAAGAGGAAACTTCAGCGAGTCGTGTCGGAAGACTCGGAACGCTTCCCCCAGATGCTGGTCAGCCCGGGCAAAGGCGGGGAGGGCGGCCCGAAAGCACTCTTGCGACCTGGCCACAGGGCACGAGCACGAGCCTTGCAAAAGGCGGATTCCGGTGGAGGCGAGTCCATCGATCCTCCAAGCACCGTGGCGGAGGAGAATCCCATTCGCCGCAGGCTTGGGTACGGCGATTCCAAGGGCAAGGCGAAAAAGAAGCCTGCTGCTGTTGCCCCTAAGTCCAGGGCTGCGGCCTCTGTAGCATCCGCCGACGCAGCCCCCTTGCGAAAGGGAACAACCCCGTGGAAGAAGCTGTTCCGGGTGAATGCAGCGAAGCCTCGCCGAGTGTACATCCTCGGCCAGAAGGATGGCGAAGACAAAAAAAGTCTGGT
>BGNK01003713.1:23289-68009 GCA_003297005.1 Symbiodinium sp. clade A Y106 | reverse complement strand
GGTGGGTGGGTGGGTGGGTGGGTGGGTGGGTGTGCGTGCCTGTGTGGGTATGTTACTGTAACCGTACGTGTGTATGTATGTGTGTACGTATAACTATAAGTATGTGTATATATTTACATGTATATACAACATATGTAACTATACAAGCAACCGCACACACACACACATAACTGCATCCGTCGTCGACATGAATACGTATACTACACTCTGGTCTCTGGGTGTTATGTGATTCTTGGGCTTTCTTAAGTTGACGGTTAAGTAGCTTTAAGGCTGGCGATCTGCTGGAATTGCAGCCTGTATAGGTTTCAGGGTTCTCAAGAGCATAGATATGATGTGAAGATCTGAAAACCTCGGGCTAGCCCCATGTCCCAGATTGAGAACCTGAACCCCAAAATCCAAACCCCTACACCCCAGACTAGACCCAATGCAAAGATCCAATCCCAAAGCCTAAAATTTGCCTAAAACGTGCACCAAACCCTAAACCCTAAACTCTAAACCCCTAAACCCTCAACCCTAAACCCTAAACCCTAAAGCCCCAAGCGCAAAGTCCAAAATCCAAGGAGACCCCAAAGCAACAATCCCAACGACCGAAAACTTAAACCAAAAGGCCGGAGAAACCGAGTATTGAAACAAAGAAGGACACTCATGGTCCTAAACGGCCAATTACAAGAAATACCTGCACAGATCATCCGACTTCGATTTTCCAACTGTTGGATGGTTTTACTAATGTAGGAACCTGATTAAGTAACCCCGGGCCTATAACCCCAACAGTAGGATTCATATAAGGAACCCTAATAAAGGCCCAAGGTTCCTACATTGCAACCCACGAGACCCCCATCCCTCAAGGATCCGGCCACAGCGCCCGAAGCAGCGCGAAGTCCGGGTGAAAGCACCAGACCATGGGCTCGGGACCTGAAACCCTAAACCTCTAAACCCTAAACCCCTAAACCCCTAAACCCCTAAACCCCTAAACCCTCAGCCCTAAGCCCTAAGCCCTAAGCCCTAAACCCTTAAACCCTAAACCCGAAGCCCTTACCTAAAGCCTAAACCAGACCATGGGTTCGGGACCAGATTTGCCCTGGGGGCTTTACGTCTAGAGTTGCTTGGGGCTGCGAGGATTTGGGTTTAGGGAAGTGAGGGTTGTGGGATACCAGCATAAGTTAGTATTTTTTTGGGCCCTCTTGTTCATCAGCCAGTGCCTCTAGAAGTTAGTGTAAGTTTCAAGCTTTTGCAAAAGCTTGAAATTTGTGCTAAAGTTTAGAGAGCTTGGGGTTTCAGGGCTTGGCGTTTGGTTTGAGCGCGTTTTGCTTTGGTTTCGGGGACTTAGGAGTCGAGGTTCGTTTGTCCAGGTGTTTGGGCTGCCATACTATAAGGGCCTTTATCAATGGTATAAGACTTTTTGGGTCTAGGGTTTAGGGTTTGTTATGCTAGAAGTAGACCAAGGAGACTGGAACATGTCTACGCCCCTGTATTACTACAGCCTTAGCAAGTCAGCGGGGCTTGGCGCTATGTCCTCGCATGACAGATTGAACTGAAAAGGCTATCCAGGGCTTTTAGGATCTCGGACTTGACGGATTTACGGTGCTTGAAGGGATAGGGATTTGGGGTTCAGGGTTTACGGTATAGCGTTTAGGATGGGTTAACGAGTGTCGGGAGTAGTGGCTTTTGGGGCTCTGGTGTTGGCGGGTTTAGAGTTTAGGGTTTAGGGGTTTAGGGTTTAGGGGTTTAGGGTTTAGGGTTTAGGGTTTAGGCGCCGTCCAAAGAACACTGGAAGCAGCAGCGAGAGTACCAGTTTCGAGGGCAGCAGCTGAAATTGAATACCGTACTAACCAAACGCCCTGGAACTAAACCACTCCTCCAATCCAGAATAAACCGCTAGCCGTACGCTAACAAGACGTGCGGCATTGGCCCAGCCATTCCCCCAGTTCGTGCTCGGGGCCGACGTAGGTCTGCCACATCCCCTTGCTTTTTAAAGGTTTGGATTTGGGGTTTCAGGGCTCCGAAGCACTACAAAACCCTAAACCCTAAACTGTGTATGCTCCAGGGATTTGAAACCCATCTAGAATCTACAGGCTCCGGTCGCTTGTTCCGTGAAGGAAGGTCGTTGGGCTAGTGCGGCTGGCCCGGTGTGGCACGGAACAGATGATGATCGTGATTGAAAAAGATAGTCGTGGGTAAAACCGGCGAGAGTGAATAGCAGCCGTGATTCGTCGGTGGCGGTGGTGCTGGTGCTGGTGCTGATGCTGGGGGTGAGGGTGGGGGTGAGGGTGGGGGTCTGCCTCATACCCTAGGCAGATACCCAGTCGCAAGCACCCCGCATCAAACACCGGTGTAGGGTGTAGGGTTTGCAGTTTAGGGTTTAGGCACGGTCTAGGGTTGGTTGGAGTTTAGGGTGTACTTGGAGGGTCGGGGGACTTAGTCAGTGGGTAGTAAGTAGACTTATAAGTACCCTAAAAGGGAATTGGGCTTATGGTACTTATAACTCTATAAAATAACTACTGAGTAAGTCCCCCGACCCTCCAAGTAGGTTGGCAAAGAAGAATGTTGCAAGGTAAGGCCCCCACTGCAGGGATACGGCATGCAATTTCCGGTGGCACGGCACCTGGGCATGCAATCCGATCTGGCATTTCTTCCTATCCTCTCTCTTTCCCCGGTAGCGCTCTCTGATCTTTGCTCTTATGGGCTTGTGTTCAGGACCCTTTGGGCGAGGGTTTGGGGTCGAGAGGGAAACTTGTAGGAAACAGTCCTTGAAGTCCTTCGCTGTAGAGAAGCCGTCAGCCGCTTTCAACGCTTTGGGTTTAGGGTTTAGGGTGTTAGATTCCAAGCTAGTAAACTTACACCCGCTCACAAAATAGTATACAACCCTTACAAACCTGTGAATATCCCAACACACACAGGCACACACACACACACACGCACACACACACACACCCGTCTGGGTTTTCACCACCTAAACGCAATAGCATCCAGAATCCACACCCTCATCCCCATGCCCCCGAATTAAACTCTTAAACCCACGAAACCCTAACTAACTAAACCTACATAATCCCGAAACCTAGAAACTGTGAAACTCTCACAGAACCATTGTAGAAGCCTTGTACAACATCCCTTATGCCTTATGCCCTCAAGCCCGAAACCCGAGAGGTGTCGAACGATGAGGCCGCGACGCCCAGCGCGGCCAGTGGTTGCTTCGAGCCGCAGAAGCGGTTCTGCAGGCAAGGGTTCGTAAATCAGAGTTTAGGGCTAAAGAGTTTAATATAGGGGCCTTGATAATCAGAATAGGGTTTGGGTTCCCATTATAGTAGGGGGTTTAGGGTCTTTTTTTTAGGGTTTAGGGACTTCGTCCCTTAAGTGAGAAAAACCCGGATCCCTCCACCCCCAACTTGTAGACCCTCCTCAAACCCCTTCAACCCTTAAAGGACCCCCGCACACCTTCTTGGCCAAGCAGTCGAAGCCGGAAAATGTGGCTCTGCGACGGGCGCCTAGGCCATGAGGTGAGCTTGGCCAGGTTGCGTAGTGCCTTAGGAAATACAAAAATTAAAAGGTTTAGTGTGTAAGGTGTCGGGTGTCAGGGCCGCCTTGTAAAGTAGATAGATAGAAAGATAGATAGATATAGATAGATGGATCGATCGATAGATCGAGGGATCGAGGGATCGAGGGATGGATGGATGAATGGATGGATGGATGGATGGCTGGATGGATGGATCGAGGGATCGCGGGATGGATGGATGGATGGGATGGGATGGGATGGGATGGGATGAGCTGGGATGGATGGATCGATCGATGGATCGATGGATGGAGGGATGGAGGGAGGGATGGAGGGATGGATGGAGGGATGGATGGAGGGAGGGAGGGATGGAAGGATGGAGGGAGGGATGGATGGATCGAGGGAGGGATGAATAGACAGACAGACAGAGAGACATATAGATTAATATAGATAGATAGTTAATTAGACAGGTAGGCTTGTAGGGCTCTGGGTGGGGTTTAGGAGATGTCGAGTCTGGAGGCTTCTCCATGCTCAACCACCTGACCTCCTTCGGCAAGTCCAATGGCCTGAAACCTTCAGTGCCTGTTATAGAGCCACTAATGATTAGACTAGGGTTTGAAGGTATATTATGCTGTATATGCTTAAACACTCCATAATTGCCTAGGTAATGCTTCAGGCTCCTACATTACATGCATGGTCCGGGCGTAAGGCTCAGCTGCGATGACATGCAACGACTTTCGAAACCCTAAACCCCTAACGCCTCGATTCCAAGGCAGACCCAGAAGCCCGAAACCCTATAGATCCCTTTTTAAGGAACCCTATAGACCCCTTTAAAGGAACCCTAAAGAACCCCGAAACCCTATGCAAGCAAAAATCCCTAGTCCCCGAAGCCCCGAAACTCCAAGCCACGAACCGAAAACCTAAAACCCTGAACCGTAAACCCCAAACCCCTAAACCCTAAAACCTCTATAGTGAACCCTAGAAAGTTGGAAAATGGATTCATCAAGGTTGACTAGCGCTAGGATACCCCGTACTTTAATTGAAGGGCATGAGGATAATGATGTTCCAGCTTTCCGGCTTCTAGTATAAACCCTACGCTGAGCCCGAAACAAAAAGTGAAAGTCGCTGTGCCCAACGAAGTGCGCTACCCCGTCGGCGCCTGCCTTGGGTACTTGTTTCGGGGTTTCATAGAGGGGGATTGGGGTTTAGGGTTTGGGGGTTCAGGGTTTAGGGTTTAGGGCTTTAGGGTTTAGGTTTTATGGGTCTAGGGTTTAGGGTTTGGGGTTTATGGGTTTAGAGTTTTGGGTTTGGGGCAATTTAATATAGGGGCCTTAATAGTTTAAATGGGGCTTCTTAAGAAGATTCCTTCTTCAGGGATGTACAAGGGTTCGATCAGGGAATCAGGTTTACATCGCAACATCCAAGACCAGCAGAACTCCAGGTTCAAGGTGTTCCCTTTTCGGGCTTGGGGGTTTTAAACTTTTTGGAGTTTGTGGGGTTTACAAGGGTGGTGGCCTTAAACCCTAAACCCTAAAACAATTGAATATTTTCGGTGTGTGCGTTTAGGGTGTTCCGGGCTCAGGGGCTCTCGAGAAAAAGGCAACGCTTTGGATTTGGGTTTGGAGCTAAAAGTTTAGGGTTTAGGGTTTAGGGCTTAGGACGGAAATCAAGAGGCTGAGGCGTTTTAGGATGTTGCGGTGTTTAGGGCTTGGTTGGTTGGTGGGGAAACCCCATACCCTGCACCTTTTGCGTGGCGCCCCCAGTTTACCCCAGCTCCCTGAGACTTCGGTCTTCACTAGGATATCCGAAGACCTTACCCATACTATTCCGTTGACAATATTTAACAGCAATTTCATAAATCAATTAGACCAGAACCCTAATCTTCAAATATGTATTAGCCTGGACCCCCAAAGTATGTAGAATAATCGTCGTTTATTGGCGTTGGGCCATTACTCCACCTACTTTTGGGGAGCTTCGGAAGGTCCCCATATTGGAGCTTTCGATCGAGAAGACTCCCCTCAGAATAAAAAAGCCTGCACAAGCCAAATCTCTGAAGTCGAATTCGGGTTAAGGTCTTAGGGTGTAGGGTTTAGGGACTGTGATGCCCTGACTTTCAGCTTTGAGGTGCGAACCTCTGCATTCAGCGTGCTCGGTGCCTGTAAGAAGATTTCTCGTTGACCGATCGGGTGTAGGGTGCAAGCCCAAAACAAATTACAGCTGGTTTAAGACCAGAATTTCGGGGTTAAGGACTTGGGGTTCAAGGTTGAAGGTGGTTTAGGACTGTTGGTTTAGAGATTGTGGGCCAGCCAGTTTGCACTTGAATGTTTCGGGGTCACAGATCCCCAACAAAGGCCTCACAAACGAGATGTATAAAGAGGGTTTAGCCGCGTTTAGCCTAAAGGGCTTAATGCTGTAAGCATGCGAAGTAGGAAGACAAGTGCAGCCATTCATCCCGTCGAGCTTCACAAAAATGCCGGGTACAGGAAAGGAATCTAACATGAAACCATACCCGCCCGGTGGCGTTGGGTTTGCAAGACTTCATCTTGGAGTTCAATGCCGTCAGGAGGTTAAAGGCTACCCATCCTAAATCCCAAACCCTAAACCCTAACCAGCAGGCCGCTGCTATTCCATCCTCCACCTTGTCGGCACTGGGCTTTCTTTACCAAGGCCTGGAGCATCGACTAAAATCCCTGCACAGAAACTCGATGGATGCGGTTTAGGGTTTAGGGACACACGCACGCACACACACACACAGACCCTAAACCCTAAACCACGCCATCCCTTCCAAACGAAACAGCACAAATCACGCCAGAAGCTTGCACCCTGAGCGCAACCGAAAACCATACTCCCAAAGCCTCGATATCTAAAACCTTCACTAAATCGGGCTTGAGTGTTAGGGTAAGGGTTTAGTACACATGACCACCCTCATCCCCTGAAGAGAAATAAACACGATGTCCCACTTAAAGGACCAGGTATCCAGGTAAACTTTGAGTAAATAGCTGCAGATCACAAGTCTTGACCAGAAGCGGGATCTATGCAACATCCCTAAATCTCGAGAGACCCCGGCTACAAACTGCGCGCCAAGTCACCTGGTTCTTCAAGGAGGTTCCGAAGGCCCTAGCATCCCCAGAACCGCCGAGGGTTTAGGATTTAGAGGCTTAGGGTTCAGGGTTTAGGGTTTAGGGTTTAGGGTTTAGGGATTAAGGATTAAGGCTAAGGGCTTCGAGTACCTATGGTAGAAGTCTCCTCTCTGAAACCTGCAGAGCTAACTCTCCCCGGATCCACGTAAGATCACTTCCTAGGTTCCTGAGTGAGGGGTCAATAACAGGGGCACCCTTTTTCCTGTTATTCAGGTTTAACAAGACGACCATAGAACAAAAAGGGCAAAAAGGTACTACTCAGGAACCTAGCTTCTAAAGCCCTGTAAGAACCGCATATGAGAATCCCACTGCCTCCTCTAACACACTGGTGAGCCCAAACCTAAACCCCAAACCCTTAAACTTTAAACAAATCGAAAAAACAAGCGCCCGAATCACCCGAATCTCCAAACTCTAGGCCCGTCAAATCCTAAGTCCAGCATCCTAATTCAATGCCCTGAAACCTCAGCCCCAAACCCTAAACCAATAACGCCCAAACCCTTATATAAGCCAAAACCTTAACCAAGCTCTAAGCCCCTAAACTCTAAACTCTAAACCCCTAAACTCCCAAACCCCTAAACCCTACACCCTAAACCCCCAAGCCCCAAACCCCGGGCGCTAAAACCTGAACCCCCGGCCTGCGGCTTCATCTGCTCTAGCTCGCCCTGGACCACCACCTGTCCGGGTTCTTGCTAATTAAGGGATTTAACTAAAGTTACCCAAATAGGATATATAAGGGTTCCTTTGAGGGATCTATAAGGGTTCCTTTAAGGGTTTAGGGTTTAAGGGTAAAGTTACCATAACAAGGAAACCGTATGATTTACTATAGATCCCTGGCATGGTAGCTTAGATTAAGTTCCTTAACAAGAACCCACCTGTCCGAGGCGATGAAAGATCTCTGGTTTCCACGTTGAGGGCCTTTAGTGGTTTAGGGCTTAACCTCTAAGGCTTTAGGGTTCAAGGTTTGAGTGTTTGACTGGTAGATAAACTTCGGCTCGTAATCCCCAGCAGGGGCACATAAGGCAGCTCTGCAATATATTTTAAGCCTGAGTAATTGGTAGTTCCTATTCCCTGGCGTTCCTTACTGTATTTATAGCATACCCCAATCTCCATTCCGATCATTTTACTGGGGTGCGAAGGAATTCTTCTCGTCGGGCATGCCTCGGTATCTACACTACACACTTCGAAATTCTAAGGCGTTTAACACGATCACATTATGTTCATGTTATGAATCCAGATATGATTCTACAGGGGCTGTAAGAAAATAGTATGACCACCCTTGTCCTTTTGGAAATAATAGACAGGGCCCTATACCTATATCCCTTAGTAGGAATTACTTAAAGAAGGTCTACTAGCCGGTCTGTAAATTCTTTTGGGGGAACCATCAAAAAGGACAAGGCTGAGTATGACTACTACTTCTTCACGCTTTTCGGCCAGGGCTCCTGTCTCCGAACCGCGGGTGTCGTGCTTAGGGCAGAAACTTCGGGGTTTAGGGCTTAAGGGTCATGGTTTAAGTTTAGGGCTTGGGGTCTGAATTGAGGGTTTAGGGCTCAAGGTCTCGGGTTGGGGGTTTAGAGGCTTGAGGTTCAGGTTTCGGGTTTAGGAGTGAACGTGCTGAGTTAAACTGGATTACTGAGCTTCGATATCTGTGATGCCCATCCCACAAGTCACAGACGTGTCAGAGCCTTCCCTAAACCCTAAACCCTAAACCCCTAAACCTTAAACCCCTAACCCCTAAACCCTAAACCCAGGGAGGGGGTACGGGTAAGGGCTGGGGTCCAGTGTTTAATGCGAGATCCTAAACTCTGAGGCTCCAAACCTTTCGATGCGAGTAATGACGCAACAGCCACGCCCCCAAAAAGAAACTGTGTACCTACCCATAATATAGGGGCCCAAGTCTTAGAATGGGGATTTTGGACAGTGTAAGTACCATAATATAGGGGCCCAAGTCTTAGAATGGGGATTTTGGGGGGTGATGAGACAGTATAAGTATACTAAGGAACCCTACGGCATGATCTTTTTCAGGCTTGCATAGTAGGCGCCTCATGGTGCGTCTCTGGGGCGGCCTGAAGCCGCAGGACCCAGCGAACGGAAAGTGAATTGACCTGGCAAGGTCAGCAGTACAAAGGTCGGAATAATTAACTCAACGGTACACCCTAATAGTATGCCCCTGTACAATTATACTATGATGGACAGCAGCACCCTATGTTGATTATTAAGGCCCCTGCACCAGGTCAAACCCACGTAAGGCTTTGAACCGAGAGTTTTTCTTCTTTGGGCATTGTGGTTGGCAGAGGGTCTACTGGTTGGGGGTTTCGGGGTTCGAAACGGATCGAATATGATCAGATTTCTAAACCCTAAACCCTGAACCCTAATCCATAAACCCTGATCAGCCTAAACCTTAAACTTGAGATTTAGGTTTTTAGGATAGTTTTAGGGCGAGGGTTTTGGGGTTCGGGATTGGGGTCTTTTGGCTCACGGGGCCTGAACTTGAACACACTCCATCTCTAGGTTTAGTGTTCAGGGTTTGTCGCTTCGAACGTCCAGCAATCGTTCCTGAACCCTGAACTAGTTCATGGTTGGGATAGTATTAAAACTTAACTGTCCATTCCTTATTGGGTTTAGGTACCAATAAACATGTAAAATGTTACCCAACTATGACAAAGTTAAGTAGCCTACTTCGGGTCTGCAGAGTCGCCGATGGCTGATGCTGACGACAGTCTCCGAAGCCGGGCATCGCCTGCAGGGCGTCTTTGGCGTCCTTCAGCAGCTGCAAGCTGCAGATGCTGCTCCACGCTGCAGCTGCTGCCTGTGGCACGGGCAGCCTGCACTGGATCTTCGGCGTTCAACTTCCATGCCACCGTTCTGCAGAAACTTGTACGAGGCTGCACGCGGATCTGTGAGCCAACAAACGGCGGTCATCATGTGAATCGACACGCAGGCACTGAAGCGGTTGCGCACCGATGAACTGCACGACTCGTCTTGAAGGATGTGCCCCAGCTCCTGTCATGCGCGTCGTTGGAATTCCTCCACAACATGCACAAACGCAACAAATTTAAATTGTGCTTGGGCTGTCTTGCCCCTCGAACTTCTTCAGAAAGGGCAGCGTGACGGTTCCAGGTGTACGGCTTTACGTTTGCAGGTGCGCCAGGCCCAGCACCCCCCCCCCGCCCCCCCGCCACGCATGTATGAAATCCTAAATCTTAAACCCTAAACCCTAAACCCTAAACCCTAAACCCTTAAACCCTGGAGTCTAAACTGACCGGACCCCCTGGCTTCTCATGTCGCGAGAGGACTTTAAGGCTTGAAGGCTTCAGGCTCCTCGGACTTCGGGGCCTTAGGTAGGGTTTAGGGTTTAGGGTTTAGGACTTTCTTTGGGATGAAAAGTGTTTTTGGCTACCCTTAATCTTAATCCAAAAACCCCTTAAACACCCACAAACCCAGCAAACCACCAAACCCTAAACCCCGAAATCCCTAAACCCTAACGCTCCACCCTCTAATAGGGCCCACATACCCACGATTAAGGACCATCAGGGCTCCATTAAAGGGCACATTGGGTGGTCCTGGTACACTCGCGCCTTTCGCGCTTCTTTGGGCCTTCTTTGGGCTTTTGGGGCCCGCTATCGGAGCATCGGAGCCCCGAGTACGCGAAACTGGGTGCCATGCCGTGCTCTCGATCTTGGCCTCGGCCTGATCCCAGGCTTTATAGGGGTTTAGGGGTTTCGGGTTTTAGGGTTTAAAAGTTCGGGGCTTAGGGGTTTCGGGTTTTAGGGTTTAAAAGTTAGGGGTTTAGGGGTTTCGGGTTTTAGGGTTTAAAAGTTAGGGGTTTAGGGGTTTCGGGTTTTAGGGTTTAAAAGTTTAGGGTTTAGGGTTTCAAAGTTTAGGGTTTGGGGGTTTAGGGTTTAGGGTGTACGGGTTTAGGGGTTTAGGGTTTAGGGGTTTAGGGTTTAGGGGTTTAGGGGTTTAGGGTGTAGGGGTTTAGGGTTTAGGGTGTTGTTTATGTAGGGGCCTTAATGATTTGAATAGGGTTCCTTTACAGGGTTCTTGTAAAGGGTCTATAAGGGTTACTATAAGGTTTACTATAAGGCTTTAGTATAGGGGCCTTAATATTTAGAACAGGGTTTGGCGGCCCGTTATACTACAATTATAATAAGGAACCCCCCTAAACAGTACAGGCAGTTATTTCGGCCCCTGTAGGACTTCGAAATATAGGGCCCTTTGTTAGGGTTTGGGGGTGTAGGGCGGTTGAAGTTCTAGGGTCTCGATTTTTTGGGGTGAGTTTATGAAGGGTTTAGCATTCTGGGTTTCGGCGATGGTCCCAAGATGCACGGCTTGGGGTGTGGGCTTCCGGGTTCAGGGTGCAGGGTATCAACCACCTTGTACTACCATAGGGGCCTTAATAATTGGAATAGGCTTTTGGGGCCCATTATACTATAGTATAGCTATAATAAGGAACCACCCAAACAGTATTGGTAATTATTAAGGCCCCTGTATTAGAGTCAGCTTAGCGATCCACCAGGAGTATTAACGAGGTCATGCGGCTTTCAGGGCTCCAGGTCTTGTGTGCATACATATGCCTATATCTTAAAGGCTAAACCCTTCAGCCTCAAACTCAAAGTCTACGTCGCCCGGACAAGGGATTCACAAATGAGTCTTGAGAGCTTCTAATACTTAGGGTACCCAAGAAGGGACCATAATTTGGACAACTACCCACATATGGTTTAAGGTTAGGGTTCAGAGGTAGGGGTGTTGGCAGCAGTTCCTGGTCTCAAGCCGAGGCCGGGGCGACCAGCGATGTGGAGGACGCCGCAGAAGACCTGCGTGCAGGGTAGTTCGCCAAATCCGGGTCCCTTTTTGCAAGCCCAAAAACGGCGGAACCCTTATAAGAAGGACCCCCAAGAAGACCCCCCATTTTGAGAATCACGCTTATAGGCATACACACGACGGCCTGCTGCCTAACTAGAAGGTGCCCGAGGTGCGGCTTTGAGGCGAGATGACTTTTTTTGCAGCTGCTGTTTTCGAGTGTCCCCAAGCATGAACTGAAAGGGAAAGACCGCGTCTCTAGAATTTAGCTGCGTGCAGGTGTAGTGTAGGGCTTGGCCAAGACTGATTCGAAGCAGACAAATACCATTAAATACAGACACCAGTGGAGTTTTCGTTGAATGAGGGTGGATGAGTGAGTGAATGAATCTGAAGTGAATGGGAAGTGCGTGAAAGCGAGTCAGTGGGAGTGAGGAATTTACCGCCTGAAGACCGCGAGTGCTACTCACACTTGATAATGCGACTTGCCCCATGTTCGAAATGTCAGCAAGCGACACACTTGCACAACTATCCTAGGCAAGAAGCTCAGTGTCATCCAACGACTCCCACCAGGCACTTGGGACACCAATGCGAATGACTTTGCTGTCCGCCATCTCCACGTCGACGTAGTCCTCGCTGTCTACCGAAGCCATGTCGCCTAGATGCCGCTATAATGCTGCTTTAGGTCGCGTGTAAGTCCGTGATCCATGTGTCCGTGCTCCTGCTGACCCCCTTGGACGCCAGCCAGGCGGCGCCTGCCACCCGGGCGACGTGCCCAGCAAAGAGCTGTATCGTGGCTCCGGTGTGGTCGGTCGACATCAGTGGTATGCCGGCCGCCAGCAGCACCCGGCGGAAGAGAGATGCTGCAATCAAGCCTCACAAACCCTAGACCCTAAACCCTAATCCCCAAATCCGCTGAGCCCCAAATGGATTTAGGCTTGACTTGCAGACTCCAGAGACCTTCAGGGTGGCAATCGTTAGGGCTTATGGGGTTTAGGGCTTAAGGCCCTAAACCCTCCACCTATATCTAGCACCGCAGGACTCACTGTGCCGCATTCAAAGCACGAATGTCCCAAGCTACAAAAGCCTTCTTACCCAGTACCCAAGGAGAGAAATGTACGAACCCCAACGTTCAGAGCAGGCTTCTTAAGGGGATTTCGCACTGGAGAAGAACGATTCCATCTGTCCCGTGTGCACCATAAGTCAAGCCCAATATGATCGTCACATCGCTGTAAAAGGCGTATGCTGATGTCCTCCTTGGGCCCAAAAACCCTAAAAACCTACCCCGATACCCTAGACCCCAAACCCGAAATCGAAACCCTAGAATCCTAAACCGAAACCCTAAACCAGAAACCCTAAGCCCTGGAGTGCCGGGCTCTCCGCCTGCCAGCGTCGGCGGCGGCTTCGCGCGCCATGGAAGGCGTGTCTGCCTGCTCCAACGCTTTGGGGTTTGCTATAGAGGCCTTAATAATTACCCATACAATTTTGAGGACTCCTTATTATGTTTATAGTATAAAGGGACCACAACCCTATTCTAATTATTAAGGCCCCTACATTAGGCTGCTTCTTGGGTTGATTTTGCTTTTGGTTGACGCGGTTGGGTTTCGGGTTTAGGGGACTTACATAGTAAGAAGGCTAGAAGTGGGGGGAAACTCCACACCGCTGAACCCTGAGCTCTCGGCCTCAACCGCTTGGGTGCCGGCGCTTCATGCTAGGAAATGGGTTGGTGTGGCACCGCCCTTTCGCACATGGCTTTTCCGGATGAAGAGCACAATGGAGTCATGGGTCAGGCAACTTTGCTGGAAGTTGCTTCTCAGCCCCTACTTCATCTGAATCCCACAAAACCGTTCACTCCCAACGAACCCTGACACATTCTATGGATCGAGTTCAAGGTGGCGGCAGCAGGGCACGGGGGTTCCAAAAAGCCAAACAGAAACCTAACCTGCGGCCAAAACAGAACTACATGCTTAATTTTTGATGCGGGAGTTTCCGAAAATTAGGTACCTTATTTTGGGGGTCCTTATAATAAGGATCCTACTATTTAGGATACTATATTAGGTTCCCCTGTTTTCGGAAACTCCCATGCATTTCTGCGGCCGGCCTTTGTAGGCGGCTGCAATGAATCTCCCATGGTGCCACGCTCCCCATCAATCCATCAGTAGCGGACGATTTCTGAGTCGAAATGGTGCGCAATCTTCTTCTTGCGCCCGCCGTTACAGGATATGATACTGCATGGAACATACTGGAAGGTGTTGTGACATGCCCACGCTTTGAAGATAACATGGCAAGCCCCAAACTCGTCTGCGCTGCCCTCAAACCGAAAGCCACTATGCCGGAGTCCCAAAACCTTCCTCTGATCCGCTGCGCCCTAGACCCTAGTCAACAAACCCTGAACCCCAAGAAGGCAATCGGAACCAAAAGGTAGCAAAATTGGACCCTAGGCTTCTTCGCATTGTAGACAGGAGTCTACCTACCCACCGACATACCCGCGACCTATCGACCTACTGACTGACCTACCTAGATAGATAGATTGATTCATACATGCTTCTACACTGATGAGGCTCAAGCTGATGTCACGTGTGTTTGTCTAGATACTACCATGTGGTGATGTTTCCGGCGCTTTGGAGTTGCTGATACTGTAACTTAATTGCCCAGAGGGTCCGTATACACTACTATTATGGAATTAAGCCCTAAAAGACCATCCCCATTATGGTTTTGGGGACCTAATTCCATAATAGTAGTGTATATGGACCCTCTGGGTTGATGTCACTCACTAGAGGATCCTGCAGAGTGAACTTATCAGTTAGTCAGACGCCTTAATCCCCTAAACCCTAAACCCCAAACCCTAAACCCTAATCCCATAAACCCTAAGCCCCCCTAAGCCCCTAAACTCTGAACCCCTAAACCCCTAAACCCTAAACCCACATCCCTAAAGCAAAATCCACAGAGGCGTAATCCGAATCACTAACACTTGGCCCTAAAATCTATAGCTTCATTCTAAACCCGGTGTAAGGGCCTGAATAATTAGAGTAAGGTTTTCGGGGTTCCTTATTATAGTTATAGTATAATATACCCCCAAACCATGTTCTAAATATTAAGGCCCCTACATTATCAACCCTAAACGCCACTTTGGTCAGCATCTGCTCACGAGCAGCGCGCCAGATTGCATCTTTCACAAGATGATTGAGCGAGCAACTGAGCTGCTCGCTTTTGAAACTGCCCTGACGGCAAGTCTCGGGGAAAACGTGCGACACATGTGCAGAGAGCATATAAGTCTCATAACTCCATGATGTCGTATGCGTTCAGGGTTCAGGGCTCCGTGGATCCTTCCGGAGCTTACCGGTGCTGCGATGGTATTCACGACAATTGCCTCAACATGTGTCACGTGCCGTCACCGACAGTCTGGCCCAGACAGGACCGAGAGCACAAAATCGGATAGCCCCCAGGGCTATGAGCGAGAGGTAAGACTAAGAAGACTCGAGATATGCATCTACACTGAATCTGCACCTTCTGCCATGAAGTCTTTGACTTACCACCGTCACCCCTGAACCCTAAGTGGTTAGGATGCAGAGGGTTCAGAACGGAGTGTTCAAGCGGTCGAGGTCTGGCGAAAGATCTGGGTTTGCGTTGTGTGTACGGGGTTGCGGGAATGACGGAGTCCCTTCGAAAGGCCTTTGCAATCAGAGATCCAGCTAACCCGACAATTTCCATCACCCCATAATCACAACCAAAATGTACACTTACCAGTATTTTTTCTAGGACCCCTATCTACCGGCCAGGGCTAATTTTGGAAACAAGGGTTCCAACATTACAGGCATTTTCTCTGGCCTTAATTAACCCATAAGTTTTTGGGGGGCACCCCAAATGCTAAGATTTTTCAGAGGCAAATGAACACTGAGCAGCTGCGGCTGTCCAAACCCTGAGCCCTAAGGCAGCCCTCAATGAACTAATTTGGTTTTGCGGGTACCTCTCATGGTAAGTTTTTAAGGAAAGTAGCATCCGATTGAAACACCTACACCCTACACACCTACACCCTCATGGTAAGGGCTTATGGAACCCTCCAAAGAAGCACCTAACCCCTACCTTTACACGGAGAATCAGAGATTAGGGCTTTGCCCCCCGGGAGGGGGGCGCGCCCGGAACGCAGCGTCGCCGAACTCAGTTTTCGAACCAGGCCTTGAACCTGTCGGCATCTTCTTTTAGGGGTTTGGGGTTTAGGGTTTAGGGGTTTGGGAGTTAGGGTTTAGGGGTTTGGGGTTTAGGGTTTAGGGCTTAGGATTTGTAGTCAGAGACTTAGTTCAGGGTTTAGGGCAGCATATTCAGGGTTAGGGATTTGGGGTGCGGGTGTTACCAGTGTCAGGGGCTTGGGAGCTTAAGCAGTTTGGGGTTTGGAGTTTGGGGTGTTAGAATGGCGGCTAAAGGAATATTGTGGGATTCGCAAATGGTTTTACAGTGATTTAGAGGTCCTGAAGCTGTCTCAACGTGTGTATCTCCTTATCTTGTTCAACTTTCATATTTAGTTTGCTACCTGAACCCCAGCCCAAGCACTGGATGCCTTCCACCCCTCTGGCCGAGCAGACAACATCGATGAGACCCTAAACCCTCAAGCCTTTTGAAATCCATGGGGGTCTGGCAACAGGCTGGGAATGCTTGCTTGCATGACCTCGGACGCCTCGCATATGGGCGTCTACTACAACTGAGGGGTGGGGGGGAGGTAGGGGGGGTACCTTGTTTAGGGTTTTGGGTTTGACGGGTTTAGGGTTTAGGGTTGAGGGTTTAGTGACTAGGGTTTAGGGTTTAGGGTGGGGGGGGGTATCTTGTATAGGGGTCCTTATAGTAAGGTCCTAGTATTTGGGGCTACCTGTTCGGGCCCCTTAATGTAATTACTTGCCAATACTCTTACTATAGGGTCGCTTATTGTACTAATGGGGCCCGCGATCGAAACATAAACAAAAAAGTGATGTTAGGATATCCCATATCATAACAGCCTCTTCAGAGAACCACCGCTTTCAGGGATATCCCGCGTTAAAGCTTTGGCTTTCTGGTTCCTGACAACATAACAGGCTAGAAGACCCTAAACATGTAACCCGAAACCCTCAAAGCCAGAAACCCCAAACCTCAGCAGCCTTACTGGACCCTAAAACCCCAAAACTGCTGTACTGCGGTTTTTTGGAAGCCTAAATTAACCAGCAATGTACTGGCTTGGTCCTATGCCAGCGCAACACGTGAAGGCTTCTGAGCGAGCTCATGAAGGCACTTCCCCAGCAAGAACAGATGTGACAAGCAGGTCTCCAGAAACCCACTCCCTAAACCCTAGTATAGTATAAGCATCAACTTGTCCATGGTTGGGATGGTATTATATAAAATATTTAAAAAATGTTACATCTTTGTTGGGTTTAAGTACCCATACAATCGAAAATGTTACCCAACCATGAGCAAGTTAAGGCCCCCTTAATAACTTAAAACCTAAGCCCCTAAACCCGAAACCCCTAAACCCGAAACCCTAAACCCCTAAACCCCTGAACCCTAAACCCTAAACCCCTAAACCCTAAATCCCTAAAATCTAAAGCCTAAACCCCTAAGCTCTAAACCCAAAACCCCTAAACTCTAAACCCTAAATCCCTATAACCTAAAGCCTAAACCCCTAAGCCCTAAACCCAAAACCCCTAAACCCTCAAACCCTATTAAGGTCCCCCATCTTCGGGGACGTTGGGCTGGGGGCCGCGCCGGTCTGTGAGGAAGATGGTGCTCGCAATGGGGGCGGCCACCGCCACCCAGTTCCTCAAAGGTTTGCTTCGGGTTTAGGGCTGCGGTCCTAAAGCCCTAAGTTTAAGCTGTTTCTTGAGTTATAAGGGGCCTAAGCCCTAAACTGCGGCTTTGTGTGTAAGGGCCTTGTTTCTAGTGCCGGCAAGGCTTTAGTAAGCTTTGGGCTGTGAATCTCCATTAATGGGGCTTTAGGGTTTAGGGTTTATTAATGGGTGCAGGGCTGAGGCTTTCGAGGGTGTTGGGGTTTAGGGATTTTGAGGTTTTGTTGTTTAAGGATCAAAGGCTTAGGGGGTCAAGGGTTTAGGATAAGGGGGGAAAGGAAAGAAACGCAAGCAGCCTCCCTGTGGGGAGCTTGGGGCCAAAGTTCCGGAGCTGGGTCCCCAAGAGTTGAGAAAAGCTGTGGCGTTCACGGGTTGATCTTCCACGCAAAAGTCAGATCTTTATAGCCCAAAGCCCCAAGCCCCATTTTAAGCTTCACCTTCGCTCTAAAGTCAAGCCCTTATGTTTAACAAGTTCTCCCACATGCTCAGCATCTAAGGGTCCTAATGATTGGAAGAACAGTTTGCCATACATACATGCATGCATGCCTACGTACATGCATACATGCATCCATGCATACATGCATACATGCATACATACATACTGTATGTATGTAACATACATACATACATACATACTTACTTACATACACCTCTATAAAAGGTTGTATATATATACACACAAAAATACACAGGTGTATATGTATGTATATACACACCTACCTACATCTGTAGATATGGGGAATATAAAGGGGTGACGTAGTCACAGTAAGAACCATATATTCGGCATACATAGCTTCAGAGGCTTCGTGCTGCTCCGCAGAAATGTCTGGGGCAGGTGCTTGCCAATTCCGCGCAGAAGCCACTTGGGCCCCGTCTGAGCATGCGGGTGTTTTCCAGCTTTTTCAACTTGCTTTGCAGGATGCCAGGGTGCGGATTAAGGCTTTGTGCTGAGGATTTCGAGTTGGAAGAAGGAAAGGTGGGGCCTGAGGGCTTGCTCATATGAGGGTGTGTACTTGAAGGATCATGGGACTTAGTAAGTGGGGTTATAAATAAGGTAACTATACTTATAACTACTTATAACCCCAATTAAGGTACTTATAACCTTACTTACTAGGTCCCATGATCCTCCAAGTAGGGGTTACAGCGCAGCACCCTGATCGGCTTTGTGAATCCATGCGGCCCTGAGCCCTGAACTCTACATCGTCAAACCCTACACCCTGCACCCAAAAGCCCTGAAACTCTCAGCGCAAATCGTCCAGTTGAGGATTATGCGGCCGTGAGATGAGCACCCAAAAGAGCCCAATGCACTTGAATAAACGAATAGAACATACTTCAAAATGTGGCATGGGATCTTCCTCATGCAGGGGGTATTGGATGTCTCGGACAGGAGGAGTCAACTCGAGAAAGACACTTCACACGGCTTTAGTAGTTAGTTTGGTTTAGCTTTAAGGGTTCAGGGTTTAGGGTTTAGGGATGTTTAGGGGGGTGTAAGGCCCAGGGTTCCCTACCAGCGCCTCCTTGCTCATGCGCATCATGCAGTTGACCATGCCTTCCTTGGAAGACTTCCGAAGTATTGATTTATGGGGTATTACTTTTAAAAAGTTTCAGAAAAGTGTGCCACTGCTTGGTGTCGGATTTTGTGTTTCGTGAGGGGCTTATCGGCTTTAGGGCGTAGGGTGCAGGATTGTTTTGGCCTTGGGGTTTATAGGGCTTAGGGTTTAGGGTGTTTTGGGGTTCAGGGTTATTTGGGGTGTAGGGTGTAGGGTTTAAGGTTTGGAGCTTGAGATTTGGGGCGTTTCGGTTTGGCATACTATGGGCTACTATTTTGGGCGAGTTCCTTATTATATAACTATAGTATAATGGGCCCCACAAGCATATTCTACTTATTAAGGCATCTATATTACAATTTCAGACCATGTGTTGCACTTGCTTTGTAGCGCCCACGGCAGAGCCAAGACGAGAACAATCTTGCAGCTTACGGTGCCGAAAGTGGTGATGGTAATGACACTGCTGATGCTGATGATAGTGGAGACGAAGTGGAGACGAAGGTGATCATGGTGAAGATTTAGCTGTGCGGGAACAGTGGTGCTTATGGTAAGGAAGGATGAGGGCCCAGCATCGTGTTCTTCTATGAAGGTCCAACAAGCGTTTATGGCGATTCAATCACGGCTTCACAACTTTCGCAGAAAAGCCCTTAACCTTCTTACCAAGTGCCCCTGATCCTTCAAGCAAGCCCTACAACTGAGGTAAATCCCCGTTCTGTCAAAGTTGATCACAAGGGAATATTGTCGCGATAGTAAGGCCGCAGTACTTCCAAAACAAGGAACGGTAGGGTGATGAAGCCAACCTTAAACCTGATAAGGTGTTGATTACAGTAGCCTTCTTTAGATAGGTCCAGGCGTAATGGTAACTTCACGAAGAGCTACATGTAAGGGTCTGGTCCGGGTCTGTTTGCAGAAGTCATAACCCCGTCTAAGTTCTACCTGGGGCTCCAAAAAACTTAATGCTTTAAGGGTTATTATACCCTCTAACGAAGGGGTCACAACCCACAATTTCGTAGGGTTTGGCACAGGTACTGCCCTCCATGGGTTTGTGGAAGCGGGCTGAGGCGGCGCGAAGCCCGGGTTTAGGGTTTAGGGTGTAGGGTTTCTGGAGTTTTGGGCTTCCTGGAGTCTGGAGTTTTGGGTTTCAACTGTGGGGTCTTTAGGGATCCAGATCTGAGGTTTGGGAATTCGGATGAATTTACAGTAGAAGCCCAAAAGTTGGCAACCCAATAGCCTCAACCCTTAAGTGTAATGTATAGGGAATCCCAGCACTATTTGGCCTTAATCCGGTTTCCAACTTTATGGGGTTTACTGTAAACCCGAAGCCCGAAAGCCCTGAACTCCCTAAGTCCGAACGAGCTCTGCACTAGGGTCCCCTGTTTTCTCGAAACACTCATCTGAAGCCCCCTGAACCCCAAACCCCTAAACCCTAAACCCCTAAACCCTAAATCCCTAAGCCCTAAACCCCTAAACCCTAAATCGAAAATCCCCCCTAAACCCTAAACCCTAAACCGAAACCCCACGAAACAGAGCCCTTCAGCGCATCCAAGCATCTTCGGTCTTGAACATCTCCTCAGAGCGGTGTGAGGTCAAGAGAGGATTCATAAGAAGGTTTAGCATTTAGGGCTTTGGGTTTGAGTTTAGGGCTTAGTATAGGGTCAAAGGTTTGGGGTAATAGCGAGAGTTAATTACTATAAGCAGGACAGCAAACAACAAGTTTTAAATCCATCAGCTTCACCCAAGCAAGATTCACACTCTCCACAAACAGACTATGAACCAAGGCATGGGGCCTTCATAATTAGAACAGGGTTTTGGGGTATATTACACTTTGATGATGAAAATAAGGAACCCCCAAAGTAGTATAGGTAATTATTCAGGCCCCTATAGTAGCAAAGACCTGAAGGACAATGGAGGGGCGTAGTGGGCAGTGCACCTGACTGACGAGGCCAACAACCCCCACCCCCAGCGGACGGCACGTCACTTTCGAGAGCTGTTTACCATGGCCACAGATTAACAGGAAGTGGCTTGGATAGGGACAGAGCGCAAAGCGGACCCTGCACTGTGGAAGAATTGAGATCGGAGATCCACAAAGGGAAACTGCCAAATCGGCGGGCTGTGACGTGAGCTCCTACGAATTACTGAAGTCCCTCATGAAGGCCGAGGTCACGGAACATGCATCCTGGCTTAGATGGAGCTTGTGGGTGCAGGGCAGCCGATGCTCAGCCAGGATTGTGACCACGGCGGTCACGTTCATCATGTCAGTCTGCATAAGGCAGGTGAAATCGTTGAAGCTCCCCCGTGCAATTCGCAAGCAATGTGGGCAAGTGTTCCAGCTTCCTGCAATCAAGGCCACCACACACAAAGGAACAAGCATGAGTCAGGATGACACCCGTCTCCATTTTAGCCCCTTTTTGGGCTTGCCTTTTATTATAGGATCCTCAACGTAGAACAGGTTACACTAACAACAACAACAACAGGAACTTCATCTTGGCCATGACCATGGAGGATTGCAGCTAAGACCGTTGCCTGAGCCTTCATATCATCTGACTTGATGAGGGAAGTGGCACCCGGTTACAAGCAACTATGCCACCCGAACCTCGACATCCCTTCATAGTACTCGTTTAGAACACTGTCCAGCCTATTAAGCCCGTAAAACGACCCAAGCACCGTCTAGCAACCCCAGAGGCAGTCGTGTAGTAGCCAGAAAACACCCTGGACCCCAGACCAAAGCCTAAACGACAAACCCTAAACCCTAAACCCTAATAACCCTAAATCCCAAACCCTAAACACTTCGCCTGTAGGGTTTTAGCGTGTGGGGCTTATGCTGTGGGACTCGGGTTTTAGTGTGGCTACTGCTGTTGTCTAAGCGGAAAGCGGCTAAGAGCTTTACAAGTGTTTTGGATGTTCAGGGCTTTAGAGACCGAGGCTTTTAGTCCAGAGTTACCCTCAACCCTAAACCCTGAGAATGTAGTTGGGGTTAGGGTTTGGGCGCCATTGGCTCGGGGTTGGAAGCGTGTGGTCAAAGGGTACCCTCGCGACCTCCCGAGTTTAGGGTTTAGGGCTTTAGGGTTTAGGGTAGGGCTTGGGATATGGGACTTCGGGTTGAGTTAGCGGTGGAAAGTGAGGCCCTTTAGGGCCAGGTTCAAGGGCTTCGAACTTCGGGACTTAGGGGTGAAGCTGTGCGTGCGAGCGGCGTTGCGAACAACGTCGAGAGGGTTCGTCAAAACCGCGCCGGCAATGCCTGCAAGAGCAATGGGATAGACGGGCACACCATGCTGCCCTGCTAGGTTTGTCCCGCCAAGATCTCTGCTATCCGACATCTCGCTCCGATGACTATGATAGCCAGGGCCCACTTAAAGGGTTCCCCAAAATTCCTAAAAGGGGATCCCTTAAGGGTTATAGCGAGGGCCGCCTGCAGTCACGGACACCTTCGCCGACTTGAGCAGTGTAGCCTTCGAAGCACATGTCTGTCTGAGGCTCTCCGACCCCTAACGGTTTGGGGTTTAGGGTTTAGTGTTTGGGGTTGCTGGTCTGTGGTCTAGGGTTTAGGGTTTCAGGCTTCTTTACTAATGCCATCCCAACCCCGAAGCCCCCAGTTCAAGCGGCATGTCATCATGCCTTTCGGAACTGTTACCAACTCTCCTTGGCTGCTGAAAAGAAGATGGGGAGACTGCGAAAACAAAGGGGGCGCGGATATGGGAGTTTCCGAAAATTAGGGGTACCTTACTTGGGGGTCCTTACAGTAAGGATCCTAGTATTTGGGGTACTATATTAGGGTCCCCTATTTTGGGAAACTCCCATATGGATCGTGCATAGTCGAAACCTTCTCCTAAGGGTCCTGCGACAAAGCAACCCAGGCCCCACATATGGTGCAGGATTGACAGCTGAGGCTATGGCCGTCTTGTCCTTAGGATCCACGGGTGCCAACCACTGCCCCATGTAGTCCTTGATGATGACGGCCTGTGCAGATCGCACGCGATGTGATATAAACCAGCTTGGTGTTGAACTGAAGCTTCAACAACGAAACTTGAAACCATGTAATTGGAGCCGCCGTGGTTTAGCGGTTAGCAAGTGAAAGACCTACAGCCACTAACTAAACCTAAACAGGAACGGTAACAATATCCCCTTTCAGTCCCTACAGCATGTCAACGAAGCCCAAAACCGTGTTCTAATTATAAAGGGCCCCCTGCATACCAAACATTATAAAACCACTATGAACAAAAACGGATTCAGTGTTAAGGGCGCTCAAATCTCGAGCCACCCCCTCAACCTGCAAACCATAGACCTGCAACGTTAAACCCGCAAACCCTAAACCCCTAAAACCTAAACCCCGAACCTCGAACCCTAAACCCCTAAAGCCTAAAACCTAAACCTCAAACCCTCAGACAATCTCAGCGTCCTTCAAACTGTGAGGCCCCCGCGACCATGTACTTCGGGGCCGTCTTGAGGATCGCGGCATCCAGGCCTGCGTAGAATAAGGTGTTCGGGGTTTTAAAGCTTAAGGTGCAAGGGTCTGGGGCTTATGCATTCCTGGTATGATATAACACCTAGACCTAAACCTATCAACACCCTAGATCTTTTGCAGGGTCATCTCGAAGTCCATCTGAGGGCTTATGATATGAAACTGCAAAACAGTCGGTTATGGTAGTTTACCGTAGGTACTCGGCAGCAGCCCTAAGAGATACCTAGTCGGGGCTTCTTATCTCAGTAGCCCTTGAAGAGGCCTTGGGGTGTGGGGCTGAAGGGTACCTATAGGGTTCTATAATCGGGTTTCCCTTAAAGGGTACTATAGGGTTTAATGATAGGGTACCCTTAGGGTTTAGGGTTTAGGGGTTTAGGGTTTAAGGGTTTAAGGGTTTAGGGTTTATTCGGGTTTACGTTTAAGCGTTAGGGTTTAGGATTCTGGGTCGAGGGTTTAGGGTTTATAGTTGATAGAATAAAGCTTAGAGGCTTAGGCCTGTATGGCTCCACGAGACCCCAGGGGAGAGTATGATATTATTAGGAGCCCTAAGGAATGTTGGTGCTTAGTCGGGCTTCTGCATAGTATAACTAGAGTAAGGAGCCCTTAGGAACAATATGAGCACTTATTTGGGCTATCTTATCCCAACCAATGCTGTTGAGACACCGGTGAACCAAGAAGAGATGCCCTTGGTGGCAGCGAGGTGCCTGCCAAGGCTTTATGCTTTGGGGCCTACTTAGAGGATCATTGGGACTTAGTAAGTAAGGTTATAAATTACTTTAATTGGGCTTATAAGTAATTCTAAGTATAGCTAACCTTATTTAGAGCCTTACTTACTAAGTCCCATGATCTTCCAAGTAGGATTTGGGTCTGAGGGTTCAGGGTCTAGGCCTTGAAGTTGCAGGTAATGTAGGGGCCTTAATACTTAGAATAGGGGTTGGGGGTGTGTTATACTATAATTCTAAGAAGGAACCCCCCAAAACCCTATTCTAAGTATTCAGGCTCCTACATTACCCCTTTGGGGGGGGGACTGCCGGCGGGTATTGCATTTGGGGCAGGTTGGGACTTCGACAATCATGATAACGATCATGCATGGCGAAGTAGATAAGAAAACACATAGCCGGGTCCTACTAGGACGAACTAAGATGGAAGCTCGGAATACTGGTCATCACAGTGCTACCGATACTGCTAACCCTGGCACTCTTGCACCAGCTCTGGCAACTGCGAGGCTTGAAGCACTTGGGTCGAAATCATTGCTATCCCTGCCTTGGGCTCAGGCTCGGGAGTTTCGGCCCTTAAACCCTGAAATCTAGCATAAAGATGCTTCTCGTAACCGTTAAGGGCGTGGGGTTTTAGGCACTCTGCAGAAATCCGATCCAAAACAAACCACTTCTTTCAAGTACGTCAACTTAAAGGATCAAGGGATGCAGTAGCTAGGCTGCCCGTAGGCCTGTAGGTACCATAACCTAGACATGGGTAGGTCTATGACCTACTTCCCTTCTCCCCTGCTAAGTTCCCCAGCATCCCTAATCATGTAGGAACCTGATTAAGAAACCTTGGGCCTTTATTAGGGTTCTTTATATGAATCCTGTATTGCGGGTTATAGGGCCAGGGTTTCTTAATCAGGTTCCTCATTGCCCTGCTTCACAGTGGTCAAGTTGAAAAGGAAACCCTTTCAAAAACAAGGCAGGCCCTGATAACAAGAACCCTACAGGCGCTATTCTGTCTGGTGCTTAGTAGGGAATGGGGGAATGGGTTGTGGGGACGATTATTGGGGATTATACAGGGACTACTATAGGGATCCATTCCCTACTAAGCACCAGACAGTTTTCAGAACCCTTATCTTAAGCCGAACTCAAACACGTTTATGCTAGTAAAGCTGCTCGCTGATGGGTGACCCCCTGGCGCCTGAGCATCGCCATGTTGGGAAAGGTCTTCTTCGCGAGCTCCTGGCATCTTCTGTTCAGGGTTTTGTTCAAAAGTATTTCAAGTTCAGAACTTAGTTTAGCACAAGGGTTAACGGTTTAGGGTTCAGCTTGGTGCTGATAAACCCCAACCCTAAAGCCCGGAAGCCCGAAGATATTTCGATCAGAACTTGCTTGAAGCGAACTTGCCCAGGTCCTTCATCGCTCTTTGGTTACTTTCCGAAGCCCAAGAAGGTAAGCTTTCAATTGTGGTAGGTTCCTAAACGCCCGAGACAACAGGAAGGTCATGTACAGCAGCAACCCCTCGACCCTCACACCCAGACCTCCTAATTTTTATATAAGCCCCTAAACCCCTAAACCCTTAAACCCCTAAACCCTTAAACCCCTAAACCCTCCACCCTTTCGGCCCCAGAAGCCTCGCCCGGATTCTGCAGCATGATGGAAGACCGGACGAAGGGCTGGTTCACCGCCTGCCAGCTTCGGGGGTCCTTTTAAAGGGGTCTATAGGGGTTACTATAAGGGTGCCCGTAAGAGTTACTGTAGGGTTCATGGTGTTCAGGGGTTTAGGGCTTAGGTTCACTGCCTGCTTTAAGGGTCTTTCCGGGTTCTAAGGGTTCTTTACGACTTAGGGTTCACTGCCTGCCCGCTCGGCGCTTTACTTTGGGGCTTTGAAAAAGTTTGGGTTTGGGGTTTTGGGGTTTAGGGTTTAGGTTCATTGCCTGCTTAAAGGGCTCACTAAAGCTTCGAAGGATTCTTTACAACTTAGGGCTGAGGTTTAGGGATTGAAGTTTATGGCTTAGGGCTTGCGGTTGGTTAGGTTTCGGGTTCGGGGTATGGGGTTGGGTGTCCAGGTTTAAGTTTAAGGCATTTTCGTTTTCGTTTGCGGGTTCCGGTTGCTGACGGCACGAAACCCCGAAGCCTGCAGCCTCACCATGCAGGTCACCTAACTCTGAAACCTCGTGCCGCCCACGGTTTAGGGTTTAGGGTTTCCCACGGAGACGGTGGTCTCCAGGAGCTGTTGCTGCAAAGGTTTTCCCCGGAAGCCCTGAACGCAAGCAGAAGCACAAACGGGAAGGCTTCGACAGTTCGTGTTCTTATGGTCGTTCTGTCCCTCCCAAAGGGGTCTGTATCACTTACGGTTCCTTCAATAAAGGCCTTTAAACACCCTAAACCCTCAACCCTGAACCCCATGTCATTTGGTAGCTCTGTCCCTGCTCGAATGGCCTGGGCGAAAGCAGAGACACAGAGCGACGGCACGGTGGCAGCCAGGCCGGTGCTGAAACCCTGGCTAGGCAGCTTTGGAGGTTTGGGGCTTTTGTACTATAGGGGCCGTAATAATTAGAATAGGGTTTTGGGGCCCATTATACTATAATTAGAATAAGGAACCCACCCAAAAAATATTATTATAGGTAATTATTAAGGCCCCGATATTAGGCGTTTAGGGTTTAGGGTTTGGAGGGTTTGGGCTGGGCGAAACCCCAAAACCCAAAGCCCAAACCCCGAAACCCAAAGCCCTAAATCCGTCCGAAGCCGGCGCCTGCTGTCGCATCCACTTGGAGCCTGACAGCCAAGGACAAAGGTTGCTACTTACGGCTCAGGTGGCGGGGGGTTCTCCGAAAACATCCAACGACAATTCTGGGTAGCTTTTAAAGCAGGTGTACATTGCGTTTAGGGTAATGGAAGGGGTTTCCGAGAAATTGGAGCCTCTGCTTGGAGGAACCTTGTTTTGAAAGCTCCTGCCGTCTTGGGTTTTGGAAGATTCTGGGGTACTGATTGTCCCTTTGTCCATGATACATATGCTTTGACGTCAACCCGATGGCGATGATTTGCTGTAAGTGTCTTCAGAGCTGGAGAAGTGAAGACAGGGTGGCAATACAGTAAGCCAACAGATAGCCAAGCAGCACTGCACCCTGAAACCCCGAAAGGCGTGAAATCTACTCACCTTATCAGCCCTAAACTTTGACACACAGACTCTGTCCTAAGCCCCATCATAAGACCCTGAAGCATTATGAATTGATGCACCTATTACTTTTTGACTCGTCATTATGAAATATTGTAAAAATCGTGCCTGGCTATTAGGGTTCACTGTCACTTTCATGCTCTAAACCCTAAACCCCAAACCCCAGACCCCAAACCCTCAACCCTAAACCCCAAACCCTAAACCCTTATAACCCAGCACGACTGGGCGTTTAAGTAACCAGGGAGAAAAAACTATAAACTTCTATTTCATAAGGGTTCCTTTAAGCAAAAACGGATTAAAGCATGGTACTCCAAAGCCCAGCACGATAAAAACCCTAAACCCCAAACCCTAAACCCCGAACCCTAAACCCCAAACCCTAAACCCTTATAACCCAGCACGATAAAAACCATGGTACTCCAAACCCTCAACCCCAAACCCTAAACCCTGAACCCCAAACCCCAAAACCTTTAGAACCCAGCACGATAAAAACCATGGTTTTCCTAGGAAAACCGAAGGAAATGTACGTTTTCCCAGCGAAAACCTAGGGAAATAGCAGAACCCAAGGGCCGCCTGTGTCCGATCCGTAGAAAATGGCAGCACGAGCCCATGTCATGCCGCCTCGGCCCGGAAGAAGAGTTTCAGGGCTTAGGGGTTTAGGGTTTCGGGGTTTAGGGTCTAGGGTTTTAGGGTTTAGGGGTTCAAGGGTTTAGGGTCTAGGGTTTTAGGGTTTAGGGGTTTAAGGGTTTAGGGTCCAGGGTTTTAGGGTTTAGGGGTTTAAGGGTTTAGGGTCTAGGGTTTACGGTTTAGGGTGTAGGGGCTTTGCGTTTAGGGGCTCAGGGGTTTAGGGGGTTTGGGGTTTAGGGTTCAGGGCCCTAGATGGGCTTAGGGACTGTTCAGGGTTTAGGGGTCGGGTGGAGGGTTTCAGGGTTTAGGGTCACGGGTTTCGGGGTTCGGAGATTGGGGCTTTAAGGCTTCAGGTCTTCAGGGCTTTGAGGCTTCAGGGCTTCAGGCTTAAGCCTAAGGTTTTTGGGTCAAGACCTGAGCTGAACTGCGGCGGAGCTGCCAATAACCACGATCGAACCTGCGGCATGGGATCGCAGAAGCAGAGATGAGGTATTCCAAAGGCGCAAAACCCTAAACCCCAACCCCAAACCCTAAAACCTGAACCCTAAACTTCAGAAGCCGGACTCATCCCTGAAACCCTGAAGCTGAAACCCGAGGACTTGTATCATACCTTAGATGCACTTAGAGCTTTACCCGTTTGACTCGAACCTAAGTTGCTGAGATCCCAGTCCCACTAGAGGAAAACCTTTCGGATAAGCCCAAAAAGGATAAACACATACCTCTAGACTGTTGCCGAAACCTATGATAAAACCATATGAAGCCCGGCTTAGGGTCTAGGCGTTAAGTGTTGAGGATTAGGGCTTAAGCGTAAAGGCAACACGCCCAAATCTCAAGCCTAGGCCCTTACTTAAAGACTCCTTTCTGAACACAGCCACCACGGCAAACCCGAAATCTGCAAATGCCCTGAATCACAACCTTAGAGTGTAGGGTCCAGGGTTCAGGGTTGTGCCTTCTGTCGGGTTTCCACAAGTTCTTATGGAGTTTGGCAATGTTTTGTGCAGTTAGCGGTTCTAGGTCACCTAAAGCCGAAGCCCACATAAAACTAACCACGATAAGCCTAGTATAGTCCTGATAGAACCTTAACAATAAAGCCCTCACCAAAGACCCATTACCCCACCCCCCACCCCCCACCCTGCGCGGACATGTAAAAAATGCACACAATACCGTAAACGCATAGCAGAACAGAAGCAAACAGACACCCCTACAACATGCACATACATGAAGAATAATCCTAAACCCTGCACTCCCTAAACTCTCTAAACCCTACACACTAAACTCTAAAACCTACTTGGGGGATCATGCGCCTCAGTAAGTAAGGCTATAAATAAGGTACTGTAACTATGCCAACTAAGACACTTATAACCCTACATACTAGGTCCCATGATCCTACCAGTAGAGCCCCAAACTCCCTATAGTAGAAGCCAGAAAGTTGGAACATCATTCTCCTCATGCCCTTAAGGAAAATTATAGGGGATCCTAGCACGAATCCTCCTAAAGCCATGTTCCAACTTTCTGGCTTCAAACCCTAAACCCTAAACCCTCTTTGCCTCTCCATGGAGGCTTCATGGCTTCGAAATACTTCTGCCAGTAGCCCTGTCCGGCCACCTGTCGGTACATGGGAGTTTCCGAAAATAGGGACCCTAATCAAGGATTCCTTAAAGGGGATCTATAAGGGTTATATACAGGGTTTTGGGTTTAGGGGACCCTAATATAGTACCCTAAATAGTAGGATCCTTATTATAAGGACCCCCAAAGTAAGGTACCCCCAATTTTCGGAAACTCCCACATGTTCCAGTGTTCTTGGGCTTAGGGTTTAGGGTGGGCTCTTGAAATTGAGTAGAGGGTTTGGGATTTGGGGTTTTGGGGTGTTGGTAGTCTGGGGCTCTTTTCGTTGGTGGGTTTCACAGCTTGCAGGGGTCCAGGATTTGAGGGTCTATGGCTCAGGGTTCCGGGGAATGTCTACAGTAATAACTAGTAAGGACAACAGCCATTGCACTCACAATAACGACAGATATAGTAGATGTAATGAAACGTAGTCACAACATGATTTGCAACAGTAACAGCATGTAATAGTGCTTCAAACAATAGTCATGATTTCCAGACCCTAACCCCCATCTGGGGACTTACGTTGGGGCAGGTTCCTTGCGGCCCTCGATCTTCTCTTAACACCAGGAATCACGGAAATCCTAAATCCCGAAACATATACAGCGGCCTTGAGAAGTAGAACAGGATTCCTTTAACGGTCCCCTTTAAAGGAACCTGCAAGCGCAACTACAAGGGTTACTACACTGGCTTCGGTTTAGGGCAGGGTCTTGGAACAGAACGGCGCTTCAGAGCATATTCTGCTAGAGGGGTCACTATAAGGAACCGTATCGCGAGTCATTCAGGCTTTTAAACTATATATGATGATCGTCGAACTCTGCTTCCAAGCCCCCAAGATTGACTTACAATCAGGAGGAGGATTCACTGGCGCCGCTTGAAATCATCAGCTTGCTTCGGCTTCTTAACGAGTAAAATGCTGGAACAAAAGTGAGTACTGCAACATAGTGTTGAATGGTGCTTGTGCTCAGAACTGGAGTGGCCATGCGTTAAGTTCAGGGTTTAGGAACCACAACGCGTTCTTACGCTGTAGAATAAACCTGAAACCCTGAGCACTACACCCTATACACTACACCCTAAACCTTAAACCCTCAAACCCTCAACCCCCTAACCCCTGAACCCTAAACCTTGAACTCTCAATCCCTCAACTCCTAAACCCTAAACCCCTAAACATCCTTTTGCGACTTTGCTTCCCACCTGGTATCCGGATTGGCCGATCGCAGCCGCCTCTTCGAGAAAGGTCTATTTAGATTTTAGGGTTTAGGGGGTTTAGGGTTTAGGGTGCAGGCTTAAAGCATTTTTTTAAGCTCCATGTTGGGCTTAGAGTTTAGGATTTAGGGCTGTTTGGGCTAGGGATGCACTGTGTAGTTAAGGGCTCGGGTTTGGTTATAGGGTATACGGTTTAGGATTTAGGAGAGCTATTGCACCTCACTGAGGAGGACGCCCTGAATGCCCTGAGACGTGTACAGGAGGTCTCTTAGTGCTTCTTGTGGGACTCGCACAGTTTGGGTGTCTTCATTATCAATAATAAAATTCACGCTTTTGGCTCTTTTATTTATCTTGCAATATACCTCTAAACCCTATAATTCTAATTACCGAGGCCCATAGATTAACCCATCTAGATTGTATAAGCTAGACCTGGCTTGGCAGCCGTTTACGAGCCGAAGTTTTCTGTTGTTTTTCATTTAAGGCTCGTCAGGTTTCATAACAAGTTAGACCGTTGTCCAAGTCAAACCCAGTAGATTAATGTAGTGTCAGGGCCTCAACACAATGAATGAGGTTTCTGTATATTATGTATATGTAAGGGGCACTAAGGCTACCAAACTGCACAGTGCGGGCCTCAAGAGAATAGGGTTGAGGGATATAGCGTAATATGGCGATATCGGGGCTCCAAGAAACGTTCCGGTACCACATTGCTCGAATGACAGGATCCGTCTTAGGAGCCCGGGTACGAACCAGCATACCTTTTGATACTTCAAGTCAGAAGGGATTCAGAAGCATTTAAAGGCCTTAAGCCATCCAGCGCCACAAACCAATTAGGCAATCCTCCAAGACTCCAGACACTGCGTATACTGCGTATACGCCTACTTCTGCCCGCCCGTGAATCTTCAAGTAAACCCCCCAACTCGATTCTTCTCACGAAAGACCTACCCTTGAAGCTTATGCCTAAGCCGGAAAGCCCGACAAATTAAAACCCGCAACTTTACAATTTGAAGGTCCTCGGAAAAACTATAATCCAAACCCGCTGGGCTGAAATCTTCAAGTATCGCAGGCCTTCCAAAGAGGGAAAAACGCCAAGGCTGACACGCCGGAGGCCGCAAAGTAGCAGGATGGGTTCCCTGCCCTGAGCTTCGGGGTGGAGGGTTTACCTTAACCCCACGAAACCGACCTTTCTAGGCTTCAGAAATTGGCGTATAGGGTTTGTAAGCTTTTGGGTGGAGGGGTTTCCGGGTTTTGGTGTTTAGGGTTGAGTGTCTCGTATTGCACACCAATACCCAAAGCCCAAACCCTAAACAAAAAGTTGTTTTGTGAGGGTGTGCTATGATATTGGTGCACGGGGATCACGGGGCAAGGAGGGTTGGTCTGGCTTTCGTCCTCGTCTTGGTGGTGTTTTGGAGGTTACTTGTTTCGGGCTTCGGCTTAGGTGTAGGCAGAGATAGGGCTTAGGGTTCAGGGTTGACCTGGTGGTGTTTTTGACACTGAGTGTCTCTGATATTCAGAGTAGTACTGGGGTCGGGTCTTAAAGCTCGTCACTTGTTTGGGGTAAAGGGCTCCGGGTGTGCGTTTCAAGGATAGCGATTGCTCGAGGCACGACGTCTGAGTTATACCACTGATGGCCAATCTGCTGCATTTTCATCAGAGCGAATCTGCCGTAAGTCCATATTCCAGGGTACGTGAGGTACTGCGCGTCCATCAAAAGTATGGCTGGCTTGGGGTTCGTGAGGTTGGGCTAGCGTTTCCAGAGTTGGGATCAGGTGGTCTGGGTTCCAGGGCTTGGAGGCAAGAGCCCCTCCGTTTACATAGGGATTAGGGTTTAGGGTTTGCGTTCCGCTTCACCATGCCAGACTCGTACTGCGGCGCATATGACAGGGTGGGCGGAAGCCCAAACCTATAACTCCTACAAGGCCCTACAAAGGGCCTACGAACACACCCAGCGTACAAGCCATGTCGACCTAAATCATAAATCAACCTTCAGCCTCATAAATAACAATCCCCATAAGCCCTAAAACCCAGAATAACTGAACCTGAACCTCTGAATCTCCCACGAAGGCCCAAAACCCACATCGTGGCATGCTCGGCTGCGCACGCCGCCACCATGGTTTCGAGTCTCCTGCTCACAAGTTGCTACCATGGTTGCTACATAAGAGTTACTGTACCGTTTATATGCTTTGGACCCCAAAATTAGTACTCCCGAAATTTTGGATTCTTAGGGTACTACAGTGGTTCCGAAAAGGGCTAATGTAGGAGTTGCTCTGAATTCTTGTGGGGAGAAATGCCAGGTCTTGAGGGCTTGCGGATGAGAGCTTAGGCTTAGGGAGTAGAGTCTAAACAGCTTAGGGCTCAGGGTTTGGGGTGTTTTTAAGTGCTGTGGCTCTTTCTCCTCAAAGCAAGCAAGCAAAGTGGGTCCTGAGCCCGCCACACAGATGGGGCTCACACAAAACAAAAGAAGAATGAAGGAAAATTTCGACCGTCACCTCATACTCTAGAGCCTCGCTCAGTACCCGACTTGCAAGTTCACTTACGGATCTCGAAGGGCCAGGACTCGTCCACGCTAAAGTTCATCACGGCTGCGACTTCGTTCCCTTGTCCCAGACAACTAACTCATTTGCCTCTCTACATGCTTCACCTCGGCAATGACATCTGAAGCTGTTCCCGAGGTACACCAGTTTGTCACATATGGGGGCGCCACATGTTCTGCACTTGCAGCCTCCGGCGGGCTGATGACGATGCTCATCCTGGCCGTCACCGCGGATGATGTCTCGAGCAGCTGATGCAATGCATTGGAGGAGCCTGCGCGCGTCATGGTGCTGATTTCAACAGCGCGTTCACGCAACACCACTCGACCCCCACACACCTTGACACACGTAAGATGGAAGGGCCTCAGGAACAAAGCTTTCACCCCCGTTTCCTAGCGTTTTAGTCTTCACGTGGGTTTCATCGGGATTTCAAGCTCGCATGACCAGTAGGGAAACGCTGTAAATACCGTGCAAAGCGCAGGTGTTGCCAAGAAGGTTTTAGCACTCCTAAAACCGGAAGCGCAACATCTTATAAACATCAAGAAGCTGTTCAACTGTGAAAGCATCGACATAACGGTTGTTGGAAGCCTTATGAAAAGAGTTACCAAATGCAGAAGCCAAGGGAAAACAAGCCTGCCCCATGGGAAAGCCACACATCGTCGAGGATGAGCTTTCGAAAGAAAAGGTTATGGACTTGTAAAATCTCCTTCAAAGATTTGTCCGTAACCCCTTCCCTAGCGCATGTCTCCCAAGCTCCTTCATGCAACAATCTGCCGAAGGCTTGCTCAGCCAACCGCCGCAAGCTCTTGCCCTGCATCACCAGCTTGTTGCAACGGCAATATGCGGACCATTGCTGGAGCCGCATTTTCGGGCAAGCAGCGTCCAGGGTGACCNCTTGCTCAGCCAACCGCCGCAAGCTCTTGCCCTGCATCACCAGCTTGTTGCAACGGCAATATGCGGACCATTGCTGGAGCCGCATTTTCGGGCAAGCAGCGTCCAGGGTGACCTTGGAAAAATCAGGCTTCCAGCAAGACCTGCGGGGCTGAAGCCTCCAGGATCTCGCGCCGGCATCTGCCAAGCCACCATCATAGTTGGCGAGAAGCCTGGTCACCCATGACCTTGCCAGAGCAGCCGGCAGTGAGACCTTGACGCCGCTGCACAGAAGCGACAAACTTGTCGCATCCAGATCCGGCTCCAGGTTGCAGTGCTTGTGGTTCGCCCAATCTGAATGCGACAAGATTGTCGAATCCATGCAGGCCGCACAAGCATCCGCCTTTTTGCTGCCCCAGAGCTTGGCCAGTGTCGCAGTCAGGAGCGCATGAACCATGGATGCCAGATTGTTAAGGGTGCACAAGGAAGTTCGGCCGCCCACCCCGCTGCACCCACTGGCCCCACTTTTCCCACTTTTGCCAGGTTTTCCCGACTTTCCGGGTTTTCTGGAAACGCCCGGTTTTCCGGGAGCGCCCGGTTTTCAGGCCTAAGGGAGTTTAGACAAATTCAGTGCTCGAAAGATGCACTGAGTGCTGCCGTGTAATCTGCGGCTCGCTAGAAGAGGTTTCCATGAGTTTACGGCTGAATTCCCTCCTAAAGATTCGAAGCATATAGGATTTGCAGGTCCCATGTTCTGAGGCGCCATTTCTCACCCATTTCAAAGGAGAAACTCCAAACAGTGACCGCTCTGCCTCAACACACGAGAGGACCAAAATTAGAGAGAGGGTTTAGAGTTTAAGGGGCATGTTTATGGGTCTTCATTATGTTCGGTTTAGGCTACTACTACGGCTTCTATACAAAATCTCGAGACGAGGCCGTTAGGGCCGAGTAATCAATTTAAATGCCCTGTACGACAAAAGCGTCAACACTTAGACTTGAGCCAAAACAGGCATAAACATCAGGATCTGGTATTTGGGGCATACGGGCCACTGCAACCCTAGACCCTAAACCCCTAAACCCTAAGCCCCCCAACACCTAAACCCTACCCTAATGGGAGTCTAGAAACCTTGCTAGTGTCGGGAGCCCGTTGACACAGCCCGAAATGCTCGACTCTACGATTTCAACCACTGACACCCCAAGCCCCTACTAGGATAGGGTTTAGGGTCAGGGGGCTTCGTTTATTTTTGTTTTTTGTGGGCCCTTTTCCAACTGGGGCTTCGGTTTTAGGGTTTAGGGGTTTAGGGTTTAAGGTTTTCCCAGAGCTCAAGATCTGTGAAGTCACAGCGAAAATGAACCAAAGCCTAAAACCCCGCCGCAAGTCTGTTAGCCCTAACCCTTTGACCTAATTAACTTCTGACCCTCTCATGTCTTTCTCCCAAACCCGAAGCCGCTGAAACCCCCAACCTTGAACCCCTTAACTCAAATTTCTGAGCCTTTGAACCCTCAAACACGAAGCCAGACCAGGAACGCCAAAAGAGGGATCCTGCACAGGGCAACTGCTGCAGCTCGTCAGCTTTGCTTCAAGCCGAAACTGACTGCAGGCACCCGAAGCTTCAGAGAAGAGTTGAATGGTTGTTGACATAAAAGTTTAAGGCTAAGGGGCTTAGGAAGTTTAGGGCTTAGGGTTGAAGGCAGTCTTCGGGTGTTAGGAAGACCCCGACACACCCGTTTTCTCCATGCTAAGCCCTACACCGTGAGTCATGTTCCCAACGACCCGAACACTGAACCGTGACCCGTCAATTTGCACTAAGCCCTAAACCCTAAACCCAAGACTGATGCCTCGTGCGGAAGTTTTGGGATGGTTTCATAGAGATTGCTTTGCGGATTTAGATGCTTTGTGGGCGTGTGGGGCTTCGGCCCCCAGAGTGTTGCGGCTTAGGTGGCAGATTGTCGGGTGTTTAGGGTTTAGGGTTTAGGGTTTAGGTTCGGCTTGATGGGTTTTGGCCAGGAACTTGTTGCGGCTCAGGAAACTGATCTGACCGTTAGACAGCAGACGAAGCTAAAATCGAAGAAGCGGACTCTGACAGAAAGCCGCCTTCATAACCCAAAATAGTCTTGGTTATGTTTTCGGCCCCTATACTAAATCCTTATAATGGCTCTTATCGTAGCCTTCATGGACCCCTTTAAAAGGAACCCTATTCTAACAGTACCGGTATCTGTTCAGGCCCCTAATAAAGAGCCCTATTGTAGATCCCTTCTAGACCCTTTTTAAGGATCCCTTTAAAGGAAACCCTAGGCCCCTGGGTAATTATCAAGACCCTATTCTAATTATTAAGGCCCCTACATTAACTGCCCGAACATCGATGCACAACTAGACCAGGTTGCAGGGACTGCATCCGACTTGCGTCTCAACTACGCCAATCTCTGTGCTAACAAGAGCCACCCCGAACTACGATTTAGGGTTTACGGTTTAAGTTTAGGGTTTAGGGTGTAGGGTTTACATAGGGTGTAGGGTTTAGGGGTTTCGGGTTTAGGGTGTAAGGTTTTGAGGTTTAGGGTCCAAACCCTGAAGTGTCATTCTGCGCGGCAGGCTAGTCTTCCGGATTTGGCCCCCAAGAAGACGAAACACCTTTTCACGCGGTGACATTCATTGGCTCGTCCTGCCCTGGGAAAGCAGTCATGCCGCTCAGAGATTCGTGCAACCCACCCATTGTTGCCTCGGTACGAGGGAGCACTGCCACTGGCAAGAATTGAAAGTACCCCGCTAGAAGACAACAGCACTGCTCGGCAGTATCAACTGGTAGGTGTAGCGACACTAGCACATGTAGCAACACTTAGCAGCAGTCAGCAGGTAGTCGTAGCCGTCGCATAGTAGCAGCGGTAGTAGTAGTCGTCGTAGTAGTAGTAGTAGCAGCAGCAGCAGCAGTCGCAGCAGCAGTCGTAGCAGCAGTCGTAGCGGTAGGAACGTAGTAGCACGAGTAGTAGCAGGAGCAGCAGCAGGAGCAATAGCGGCTTTAGTACTTGTAGTTACAACATGCTCGCGGCACCCTCCCTAAACCCTAAACCCTCAACCCCTAGTATCCCAAGGTCGGGCCCTGGCCGCTGCCGCCACGCACACGAAGGCACCGGCGAGGAGCAGCAAGCGCTCCTGTGCTGCATCATGGGTTCAGGGTTTAGGGTTTAGGGTTTTGGGGTTTAGGGTTTAGGGTTTTGGGGTTTAGGGTTTAGGGGTTTAGGGTTTAGGGTTAAGGGCCAAGGGCCTACGGGTTGCTATAAAGGTTCCCATAAGCCATAGGGGGTTCTTTTCAGTGCTACGATAAGAGTTTCGTCATGTTCGTGGTTTAGTTTGAACGGCTGCGGGTCAAGAATGTCACATTTTAGGGGTTTTGGGTTTAGGGTTTAGTGTTTAGGTTTCGAGGCTTGGGGTTTGTCACTGCCAGAGATTTGGCACCTGTTTAGAACCGTAAGAGTGCCCTACCAAGAGAACCTTTGAAGGAACCGTTATGGTACCCTCAAAGATTGAGGTTGCTTTACAGTGGCAATGCTCCGGACATGAAAGTACAATCGAAGCAACGCGCAGAAACTATCTTGCGAAACATAGTCTATGAGGTTTTAAGGCTTGAGGGCAAGAGTTATTGGGTTTGAGGCTTAGGGCTTAGGGCTTAGGCTTAAGGATTTTATACCCCACACACCTGCCACACAGGATGAAACTTGAAACCCTCACCCTCCTCAAAGGGAAAAGGCTAGTTTTTGACTACATACACCTTACACCCACCAACAAGAACTCAAACAGACCCTAAATCCTATACCCTAATTGTTGCACCCCTCTCCCGAAGCCTTAAGGATCAGACACAAACATCCCGAAACCAAAAAATGTCAAGAAATCCGAGATGCAAAAGAGAAACTCTGAATCCTGAAACCCTGAACCATCCTAAACTCCTAAACTCTAATGATTAGAGTTTAGGGTTTAGGGTTTAGGGATTAGAGTCTAATCGCTAGAACCCCCTCTCCGGATTTATCAGCGCAAGCTTCCGGTGGAGGCTCTACCACTGACCTTTGGTCAGGGATGACAAGCCTACTGCGATGAGTCCGCCCAGCGGGATTTAGAGTTTAAGGCCTTGGTCAGATGTCGGAAACTACTGTTGCACCCAGGATGTGCCGAAATCGCCACACGCTAGTTAAACCCTGCACCATGCTTACGCGTTCGGCCTCAGACGTTGGACAGCTACAGGTTCCTTGCGGATGCTGCAAGCCAAGCTGTCCGCAGATCTTCAAAGCGAGACATGCAAGCGATCTTACGCTCAGCGTGCATCGTTGCAGTCTCGAATTCGGATTCTGAGGCAGACAATGATAAGATAGGCCTTGACAATTCGAAAAGGTTTTTGGGGATAGCAGCGTGCTATGGTTATAAGAGCGATTCTAGGTGGATAATGTTACAGGCTGCGCTCAAGATTGTGCAAAACGCACCAGAGACGGATGTCTTGACACTCGGGCTGGGTTGCATCTTGAAGCCTGAAGTCTTCCCATCACCAGCTTCTGTACTATAGGGGCCTTAATAATTAGAATAGGGTTTTGTGGCCCACTATACTATTATTATAATAAGGAACCCCCAAAATAGTCATGGTAATCGTTTAGGCTCGAAACCCCCCGGGAGATCAACCCAGTCTCGGATACTTCTGTGTCGCTTAAAACCAAGCAGGCGATGCCTGGACTGAGCCTCGCAAGACGCCCCTTAGGGCTCAAGGGTTTAGGATTTAGGGTTTAAGGGTTAAGGGTTTAGGGTTTAGGATTTAGGCTTTGAGGTTTAGTGTTTAGGGATTTAGGCTGCTCAATGGCTGGCCCGCATCACGAGAAAAAGAATCGACAGCAGCCGCACCTTCGCTGCACAGGGGCCCGCTGAGCATACAGATGCCCTGTAGGGTTTGGGTGCTTTGTTTTGGGTTTAGGGTTTGGGGTCAAGGGTTTAGGGTTTGGGGTACACTGGGTTTCGGGGCCCTTAAGAGTGTTTATGAATAGGTACCTCTGCAGGAACCATAAGGGAAATTTTCAGGTTTCTTAAACTTCAAGTGCTACCTAGTTAATGAGCATCACAAGCAGCTAGAGCAGCAGCAGCAACAAGTAACGAGAACAATAACAAACCGAATGGCAAGAGTCATAATGACGATAACGACAAGCGACGACAACAACAACAACAACAACAACAAGAATAACAGCTTGTAAGAAGTAGCAATCGAACGGGCCCTGCGGTTGGTGGTTCACATCTCCTGCTGCTGTGGACCTGAACCCTGATTCCATCTGGGATTATATAAATTCGAAACGACGGACGTTATCGTTGCACAGATACCCGCTTTAGCAGCAGTGTGCCTAGCGGCAGTACCCGTGGCGCTGGTAACCTGACTACTAACTAATCCTGGTCCCCGTCGTCGTCGCAGTAGCGGCAGCGGCAGTAGGGGTAGCAGGGCTGGCGGTAGTGGTGAGAAGAGCGACTTCAGCTCTAAGGGTAGGAGCAGCGGCAGCAGAGAACATTCTTCTTGCAATGTCCAAAGCCCTATTTAAACCCTAAACTAAACCTTAAGACGTTAAGTCTGCGAGGAAGCCTGGCCAAAGCCCATAAAAAAAAAAAAAAAAAAAAAAAAAAAAAAAAAAAAAAAAAAAAACTAATCCTCTTTTGGGCTGGCGCTGGGAAGCACGGAGTTCAATGCTCGGCTGGACACCCTAAGCAGTATCCTAGGAAAGTAAAGGGTTAACCTTTTGGGATTATATGGTCGCTATGCTTCCAAAACAGTTAAAGCTCTAACAAGCCTCTACTACTGGGCTAAACCTTAATCCAACTCGGATAGCCCTGAGCCATCTGAGTTCCGGCGCCACAATGGTGATGGCTAACAACACGCCGATGTACACCCACGCCAGATCTGGCTCCTGGGGCTTTCGGGAGGTTTCCCGTGTAGTGGCTGAGGTTTTGTGCACACGATTTAGCCTTGCGCTTTAGAAGGGTCTTAAAGAAGACTAGAGCCCTCAGAACTTCAGGGAATCCCACGTTATAGTAGCCTTCGTTCCCCCTTGTACAAACGCCCCTTCCACAAGCCCCATCCCACCCTAAACCCTGGTGTGAGAGCTGCTCATCTCCCAACATCTTCAGCTTTTCAGAAACCCATTACTCTAGCAGCAAAACTTCGGTCGATGTCTACCTCATAGAGAAGGCGCCCTTCCAACACCTGTAAGGTAGCCCTGTCCCCAATCGCCGACCTGGCACCAACGTCTAAGCCATGCACACTGAACCCCTGGTTTTGGAAAGGCTAGAACCCTAAACCCTAAACCCTATTATCGGGAAGTTACTGGCTCTTACCACCTGAACACAAGCTATTTACCAAGTCTCCTCATCCTCCCAAGTCTTAGTGTAACCTGGAGTTGAGTTGGGTTTAGGGTTTAGGGTTTAGGGTTTAGGGTTTAGGGTTGAGCAGCACTCTAAGGTTGCAGCCACGCCGTTGCCGTCGATGAGCTGGACTTGGGCAGTCCTAAAAGCTGCAAAGAATCGGGCTTCTGTACGGCCTCGAGCTTAATATAGGGGCCTTAACAATTAGAATAGGGTTATGGGGCATTCTAATAAGGACCCCTCAAAATAGTATATGGCCCCTATATTATCTGATTAAGGCTTGGGTTTTGGGGTGCCTCACCTTTAGGGCCGTGGAGCTTCAGACAGAAGTTTTGGGGTGAAGGCCGCCAAGTTCGGTGGTTTGGATGTTGGTTTGCGCATTTCTCTCTGGTGGTCTCTGTAGGATCTACTTGGGAGCTTCCGAAAATAGGGGGTGCCTTATTTTGGGGTCCTTATAATAAGGATCCTACTATTTAGGGTACTATATTAGGGTCCCCTATTTTCGGAAACTCCCACTTAGTTGGAGTGTCTGCATCACATAAACCCGGAGACACCGCTGGAGTGGTGTTCGGGTCTGCGATTTCCGGGGCAATGGGGAGTCTCCGGTTGACGGTTTAGGGTTTAGGGTTTAGGTGTGGGCCCCAACGATTTCAAGCTAAGTCGGCATTTGGGTTTCTGGCGCTAGACACCCTAAACCCTAAGCCCTAAGCTTAGGGTTCAGGGTTTCTGGTCTTGAAGGGGCTAAAGCTCCGGGAGCACCACAGGAACCTCCACTCCCAACCCTAGAAACTCTCTGGCCTTAATCTGGATTCTTCTTACCCAGAGGGTCCATATACACTACTATTATGGAATTAGGTCCCCAAAACCATAATGGGGATGGTCTTTTAGGGCTTAATTCCATAATAGTAGTGTATACGGACCCTCTGGGTTAAAGGACTTAATTTGAGTTACCATCATAAAGAAACCATATTATTCAGGACATATCCCTATTATGGTAACTTAAATTGAACTCCTTAACAAGAACTCAGTAATACGAACAGTGGTTGGCTAGCCCAAGGAGTTGGAACCCCCCAACATTCAAACACGTATTCAACTGCAAAGTCCTTTAAAGCCAGGTACATTGGGCTCAAAGTATAAACTATTTGGGTACATGGACCTTAGGGAAATGGAATTCTAGATCTTGCCCGTCTTTAGGCCTTGCACCTACGGTAAGGGCAGCGTAAAAGGAGGTTCTATTTTCAACTTGTTCCGACCCCAAGCCAAAACACGCTCCGAGACACCCGACGTTAACGCAACACCAACGAATCGAGACTAAAATCCCTACGAATAACATGAGGGAAAAAACAGCTAATCCAAAGACTACCCAGAGAAGCATAGACCTAAGCCTAAGCCATCACAAGTCCGCCTCTGAGATGAAATCAAGAGCAACTGCCCGCAGACCGGAATGTAACCATCCTCAGGCCCTTGACAACCCAGACCTTCCAAAATCCCTTTAAGGAATATACCTTAAATTATAATAGGATCCCTAATATGAACTAAGGTCTATTCCTTAATTAAGGATTTTGGAAGTTCTGGGAACACTCATATGGCAATTTCCGAATTCTAAAGTACCCTAAATAGTAGGGTCCTTATTATAAGGACCCCAAAATCAGGTACCCCTTCTTTTCGGAAACCCCCACATGAAATCTACTTAGGCCGCCTTTTGGATTCACTGCAGCGCAAAAAGCCTGAAAGAAATCCTGGCACCAATTTGCTTTGAGCCCAGAAACCCGAAAAACCTAAACCCGAGGCCCTAAACCCAAAACCTTAAACTCCTTAAACAAACCCTGAACTCGAAATAATTACCCCTTATAGTAAGTAGCCCTTGTAGTAACCCTAGTAGAACCCTGTAAAGAACCCTTTACGGAGCCGTTTAAGAGACGGGTCCATCCCCTAAACTATCAACCTCTACCCTCAACCCTGTATCCTAAACCCTACTATTTTTTTGTAGGGTTTAGGGTTTAGGGTTTTTTTGTAGGGCCCCTATAAGAATTTTATATTTGGGCTTCAATAAGAAGCTACAAAACAGATAGGCTCAGGTACATTATGGTACCCTTGTAGATCCCTTATGTTAGCCCTTATAGACCCTATGGGAGTTTCCGAAAATAGGGGACCCTAATATAGTACCCTAAATAGTAGGATCCTGATTATCAGGACCCCCAAATCAGGGTACCCCCTAATTTTCGGAAAACCCCCAACCCTAAACCCTAAACCCTTTATAGACCCCTAATAGATTATGGATCCCTTTAAGGAGCCCTTAAAGGATCCCTCTAAAGGAACCCCGTAATTGTCGGAAACTCCCTATACTAGTACTGGTTAATTTCAGGTAAGCCGTCTGCTGCCAAGCCACTCCCGGGCTTCCACCGGCCAGTCCTCCGAAGGGCTGAAGTGCTTAGGGCGATATCGGGGTTTTGGGTTTATATTACTAGTATCCCCATAAAAAAACCCAATATATACACTCACCAATTCAGAAGGAGGCCTATCTACACTCACCAAAACGGTAATATAAACCCTACTTCATATCGGGTTGGGGGTTCTGGGTTTGGGGAGTTTAGGGTTTAGGGGTGAGGGTTCTGTTGGGGATAGGGTGTAGGCTTGATGGTTGTTGGGGCTTAGGGGTTTAGGGTTTGGGGGATAGGCTTTTAGGGATTAGTAGGGCTTGAGGGTTGAGGGTTTAGGGTTTTCGGGATAGGTTTTAGGGCTTTTGGCTCTGGGCTTTGCGGATGGGTTTAGGATTTAGGCTTTTGAGTTTGCTTTTAGGGTTTTGGGTTTTGGAGAGATGAATCCTCAACCAAAGCCATAAAATCTAAACCCGCGTCCTGCGCTGTCTCCTGCCCGAACTCGTTCAAGAGATAGAGGTTCACGCCGTATTTCAAAGAGCCTCACTGGGAGCAGGGTGTACTACAGGGGCCTAAATAAGTGGAATGGGGTTCCTTCACGGATCCCTTCCAAGGGACCCTCTAAAGGACAGTATATACGGGTTTCGTACAGGCCCTTATTCATTTGAAGAGGGTCTGGGGGGTATGTTAGAGTAAGCTTCAAGAGGGAGCTTCGAGAAATTGAAGTAGGGCCAGAGTTTTTCTTTAAAGCTTCGTAGGGAAGTTTGAAAAGGCCATAGTTCTTTGATACAGTATGGTTGCAGGTTATGATGCAGCTTGCAAGGTTCGCAGAAGGCGTGCATAAGTCGCTAAAGCCCTAGCGCCGTTTCAGTGCATGCCAGAAGCAGAGCCACTGCGACCAGCGCAGCCACACTGGAATCTGCTCGGTTCTGATGAAGAACCTGAGCAAGGACCCCGAGCAATCAACCGCATAGGGCCCAACGGCTAGCGTTCCACGGTACCATAGGGGCCTGAAAAAACTAGAGTAGGGTTTTGGGGCCCATTATGCTGTAATTATAATAAGGAACCTCCAAAATAGCATAGGTAATTATTTAGGCCCCTATAGTATGGCCCCAAGACGAAAGCCTGTCGATGACCAGTTCTGAGCGTCAGGACTGTGCTAATGTGACATGGGGCCAAGGCCAAGGCTGGCAAATGCTGGCTGCAACATGATGCCGGTGATCACTGCTCCGCGAGATTTCATCCTCAACCATAAAGCTAGACCCAGAGAGCCCAATACTCCATAATTAAGGAATACACCTTAAATAATACGGGGATTCATATTATGATTTATGAACGGAGCAGCAAAGTGCAGCCACCCATCAAAATGGAGCTTTCGACTTACCGCGCCCCCAATTTCAAGCACCGGACGTGGTAACCCCTAAAACCCGAAAACCGTCGAACCTAAGCCCGAAACAACCTAAACCGCTAGAGCCGGAAAACCATGTAAACCCTCACGCCGACACCCCATAACGGCACTTCTACTGAAGCCCAAACCCCAAACTCAAAACCCCACCACTCCCGGTCATGTTTTGGGTCAGTGTACATGTAGGGTCCTTCTCAATTTTGATAGGGCTTTGGGAGGGTCGTGTATGTTCTAGTGTCGTTATACCAATACCATAAAGGCACCACCATCGTTCACTTATGTTTTCTTCGATGTCTGTTGCTGGCAGCACCAAGTCGTTTGCTTGGCACTCTACGCAGAACGCAGAAATGGCAGGCCGGGCACACAGCTGTTGCTAAGTGGCGGGACTGTCTGAACTCGTCGGTGCATTGCACTCCATGCTAAGACACCGACCGAACACATAAAACTGGCTCGAGCAATCGAATTAGCATAAGGCTTTTCTGTTCCGCCTCGAACGTCATACTGCCTCCTTTCTGAACAAGGCTAAAGTTCACATGCAGTTCTCACTGGTGGCCACAGACTCCGTGTGAGACTGGTACTCGCTGCTTTGGGTCTTGCCTTTCTCGGAGCTCTGTG